>JAHWFP010179075.1:1509-49349 GCA_023313725.1 Lithobius niger | reverse complement strand
ATTTCAAAATGGCTACCTGATTCCAAGATGGTGGCCATTAGCAATTATCAGTGACGATGGCACATTCACTGTTTCACTTTATATCAACTGTTTCGTCTCCGTTCTAAATTAGGAAAACGGCCAATAATAAGCAGAATTTCAAAATAGCCCGGTCAATACAAATTAACAGCGACAACGGTACGTTCATTGTTTCATTTGCATCAACTAGTAGCTGGCCCGTCTATGTGCAAATTCTGAAGAAAATCGGAATTTTCCCAGTGGCGGAAGTAGGTTAAAAACAACAATGGATTCATTCGGAGATGATAAGATTCCTATCTACACCTAACAGTGGGAGTAATTATACACTATGTGGTGTAAAATCCGTATCTACAGTGAATGTGAGGCGCCTTTCCTGCTCGGAACATTAGGAACTGCTGCTGCACAGAACGCTCCAATCTATATGCACTAATATTTAACAAGTAGGGTTTGTGAGCGAACCGAATAATATTCATAACAGGAATGTTATCTACACCGACTAATAACGTTCTCAAAACACCTGGAAGGGGAGGGACGGTTGAGAAAATGTGTTACCATCTGCTGTGATAAGATGGGGGGGGGGGAGTACGATGAAGTATTATGTAACACACTAATGTTCGCAAAATTATTTTTCTCTAAATTAGTGTTACAAATAGGGGCGGGGGATTTTTAATTGCTAGAAAAAAGTGTTACGTAATTTTTGCGCGTAATTCGTTGGGAGAATTTGGTTATGCAGTACGCAGAATTTGTGTTTTTAATCAGCAAAATAACAGTTTCACTTAGCACGTGATGGCCTATTTCTAAATAACTATTTCAGTAACACTAAAATAACCTCGAAGTTGTGATTTGAACCTATTCCCATCACTTAAGGAGGTGTAGTTTAACCAAGGCTAGATTTTAAATTTGGTTTTAAAATGTTCACTTTTGACGGAGTTGTAGTAGGCTTTCAAAGTTGAGTTTAATACACAGACCCTAGGCTGGCTATCGCCAGTGTTAATACGCACTTAAATCCACATAAAGGGCGCAGAATTAATGTTAAAATTTCAATGAAACTGGATAACACCATATTATTATGGTTACAGTCAAACAAACAAAAGAGACACAAGTACATGCAGAAAGTGAAACTTCTTTGCTCTATTTCCCACTGAGCACTAGTAAAAATAATTTGGGTATTTTTGGTTGCAGTGCCTCCTAATTTACAATTGAAAATTCGAGTTGACGAAACAGCACAAAATTTCCTATTTTGATTCCTTGTTATGAGTCAGGAAGTGTGTGTCTTAGTCTAAATTTGTCGTGCTGCCTTAAATATTCATAGAGATAAGTACCAGACCAGCTTTACTTTCTGTAGGAAAAACATATGCTGGTATTGAATCTTCTTGGGTTCCGAAAACTGGTCGACTGACATCATTGTTGAGCACTGTTGGGATTTAGCAATGATGTTCCAAGACAATCCGACAAACAAAGTAACATCGACGCTAATTGGGAAAAATAACAAAGTTCACGACGATAACCTTCGTCCCCATGCCAACAAGTATAGGTTATCGCCTCATTCCCGAGTGCTGAGAACTAACAATGTCGAGGGCCGCAGACCCGAGCGACTGTTGCAGGTGATAACTTATTTATCTACCGATGTCCGCGTCTCTGCCCAACAATGAAGAAGGACGCGACTCTAATAATGATGTAGTGCGTGGAGTAGTCCAAAAATGCAAGGCGGAAACGGAAAAAAACGTTTTCTTTCGCGTATAGTGTTCTATTATGGCTTGGGATTTGGTATTTGAGGATTGTTTAATTTGTCGATTGATGGATATATTTCGAAAGATATTACGTAATATAATGTTGGAGATGTTTGTGTCGGAAGTAGGTGTGTAAGGGCGCCCGTACATTAGGGCTGTTGGGGCTGATGCCAAAACCCCCCTCCCCATTGCCTTTTATTTTTGACTTCTTTCCCTTTTGGTAACAGAATCACGAAGAAAATCTACAACAACAAAATCAAAAACGTTTAATCAAGGCTTTTTCGATGATCATTAACACCGATTAGGCCAAAATAACGCACGTCCCCCCAAAAAAAACATCCTCAGAAAAATCCCCCACCCCCTTTTTTAGTTTGTTTGCTGTTCAGCGCGCGCGCGCTTGTCGGTGCGTCAAACATTTTACATGGAAACTAACCATCTCCACAAGCAAATAAAAATGTACCGCCAAAACTATACAGATTTTAAAGAAATTTTCACAATGGGTGTCATATTGTAATGAATTTTAATGCTTGAAATGTTACCGATATTGCCCGTTTTTAGTATTCATTATGGTGATAAATAACATGCCGTTTAGAAAGTAAATTAAATTGTACAATGGGACGTGTAACACGGGTTTCACTAAAAAAAAGAATCGAATGCTAAGAACCGGTGCAGTGAACAGTCCTCGTTCCTGTGTCCTGCATCGTCGTATTGTAATCGAGTGCTGAGAAGTAATGGTTATAGCATGGATTTTGCAACAATGGGCCGGTATAAGTGATTTATTGCGCACTTTTGGTGAAGCGACGTACGAGGAGCTGTGGAATCGTCCGAGGGGGCAAACCACTTACACCGGCCCATTTTTTTTACAAATCCATGTTATCACTGTTTTATTACCATACTTCACATCGCTTTGACAGGACTTATTTAATTATTTGTTTGCAATTATTGCACCATTAGGGAGCGTTCATGAACGCTATGTTCTAACAATTTAACCCCCCCCCCCTCCCTTCCCTCCTTGTAACGCCGATGTAACGCTTGGCGTGACCCCCCTCCCAGAGAAATTACATAACAATTCCCCCTCCCCTCCAAAAACAAAAAAACAACTGTATAATTTTTTTATGAATTCGTTTTTGTACATAGTACCTAGGGGTGTAGGGACCGGAAAAGAAAATTAAGTCTTAAAAAACAGAAGTCAGAAAAATAATTTAGCTAAAAGAATTTATATAAAATAGTTTAAAAGAAAATAAGCGAAAAATAAATTTACGAAAGTTAGTTTGTTACGTAGCATGTCGCCAACCGCCCCCCCCCCCCCCCTCTTAACTGATGAGCAACACGTTTGGTGAACAACGCACCCCCTCCCCTCCTTTAGCGCCGCTTTGAGCAAACTTTGGAAGAGCGTATTCTTTGTGATCATTAGGGTTGCACAAGTTTTTCTCATGTTTAACAGTCGATGTTGGTGCGAAGTAAGGCAGTCGCTGGTGAGGGGGGGGGGGCTAGCTGTTGTTTAGTTCGTCACGAAATGGCGTTGGATTTGGGCATGGCGGTCTTATGCAATTATTAGTGATGACCGTACGTTCACTGTTTCAACTATTCCGTCTCCGTTTCCAATTTGTAGGAAATCGGACGATGGTAAGCTAATTTCGAAATGACGGCCATCATAGATTAACAACGACGATGCTACATTTGATATCAGGTAAAAGCTAGGTCGCTTATGTGCTTAATCTGAAAGAAATCGGGATTTTTGTCAGTGGCAGACGTAGGTTAGAAACGCAATTACAGTAATACGGAGAATGTAGGAGCGCAAGAAAGATCAAGAATTGACCGTGAAACTTAACATAAACAGAAGTGTGCGCTAGAAGTGTCCGGTATAAGTATGCAGTGTAAGTCACCCGCCTTTGTTGAAACAATGGTGAGCGCTCACCATTGTTGGAAGTGGCTAGGTTACAGGAATTAGAATGCACGCTTACAACAATGAAAACGGCAAAAGTATGGTAATAACTAGTTCTCAGCCCCCGTTCATTGTTGTGTTCCTGCATCCTTGTATTGTTACAAGAGGGCTGAGATGCGGATATCGGTAGATAATTCCATGTATAGCCCATATCCCTCCCACACGCCTCAAACGGCATCAGTTCTGTTGCTTATGATGTAATAGTTATAGCCATACTTTTGCAACAATGGTCCGCCGATAAGTGATTTATCGTGCGCCTTTTTCGCTAACAGGTTTCGAGGACTGAAAGACAAGTCCGAGGCGCAGCTTTGGACATTTCTATCAGTCCGAGGTACCTGTTAGCGAAAAAGGCGCACGATAAATCACTTATCGGCGGACCATTGGTGCAAAAGTATGGCTATAAGTTTCTTATGACCATACTTTCGTTCTCTTTCGATGGCGCCAAGCAATAATGGTACTTTACCTAACAATGTTTACGTGCATCCTTGTTAGCTACCTAACTATTAGTAGCACGTGTTTGTCCATTGTTGTGTTTCACACTTCGAAGCTTCCAAGATGGCTGGCAATCGCATATCACCCGATTTGGGAGTGTTGGAACTCTTTAAAGATGATGACGACCTGTGGCTTAGTCAGGAAAGCCAACAAGTTGAGGGCAAACTTTTGAATAAAAGTAAGCCAGAAGGATTTAGGCAAGTGAGTGCTATTCAGCTACAAACCTCGAGGCAGTGGGTTAATACTAAACGTTTTACGTTATGGGCAGTAAATGTGCACTCGGTTTGAACCCAGGAACATAATTCTCGTTCGGGTGGAAATGACGAACAAGTACCAACTGATGTTTTCTTGATATTGACTGATCCGACGTTTTTGAATTATTGGCTGTGCTATTTTGTAGCAGGTATATTATAGGTAGCACCACTCCATGTTCTACAAAAGTGCAAATAAACCATAAGTTTGTCGATTTACGAAAGTGAGTGCTTGTGAATTAATTCAGTTACAAAATACCGGCAGTGTTTTAATACTAAACACTCTACGTCGTGTCATTACAGGTTCTGCAAAGTCGCACGAAATCAACTTATCAGCCAAAACATTGTTAAAAAGTCGCACGATAAGTAGTTATCGTTTGACTTTTAAACAATGCGTTTGGTGATAAGTTGATTTCGTGCGACATTTAAACAATGCTTTTTCTGATAAGAGAGAATCGTGCTAGTTTTGAAGAGAACACATTGTTGCAACCGGTCTGATACGGAATATATCGTGCGCCTTTTAAGCAATGAAAACGAAGAAAGTATGATCATAATTATAGTTGTTAACCACATTATTTACTTTCTTTTGCAGGCCTCCGACTGATGTTGAACATTTATGATTGCATAACTGAAAAGTCTAATCATGCTTAGCAGAATTCCTCCAAATAAAATTTTCACCGTCCATTCGGTACAAATAAAATCAAACGAATCAGTCAGTTTTGATCTATGTCGACCTGTCGTTTTGTTGGGGAAAGTTCTTGGTCTTATTTCGTGGGACATCAGCCGTGTTTCAGAGAGAGACACTATGTCCCGCAGCTGGAAACACACAGCGAGTTTTCTATACAAATTATCGACCAGGGTACTCTTTATTTGTGTTTGCTTATTTCAACTTCACGTCGTTTTAACAGAGAGCCAATTATACAGTCAAGTACGAATGATGGTTCACATTGCTGGCTACATGATACCCATGAGCTTTATAATTATGGCGATAATTTTTTTAATCTTTCAAGAGAAACGTTTTCTGAATTTATTTCAGTGTTTAAACAGAGCAGAAAAGCTATTGAACGGAAAAATCAAAAAGCGAAATTTCTTACTTAAGACCACTGCACTTCACTTCCTCCTCAGTATCGTACAGTTAGCAGCTTATGCCATACCCGATGCAATAATCAATTCACGTCCCATAGCCCTGGAGCTATGTTACTGTTTTATAGAATACGGCCACGATATCTTCATCTGTGTTTTTTTCGTTGTTACTGCTACATTATGTGCTGAATGCTTGTCAATTCTTAATTTGGAATTAAAAGAAGCCCTTGCCAACGACACAACAGTTTTGAGTAAATACCTTCACCAGGTTCACGACAAATACAATGAATTATACAAAATGGTAGAGGCTATTCAAGATGCTTTCTCACTACTGATTACTGGAATATTGCCACGCCTTGCTTTTGAGTTGTGTTTACAGTCCTATTCGACGCTGAACAATAATAGCTTTGATTTTGTAGCTACAGGTGGTTTGTACCTTGTCGTGGTATTTATGTACCGTTTATTTGCTATATCTTCTGCTGCTGACAATATTACAACAAAGGTGAGATAACTTCTACTGCACCACTCTTTCTATAATGTTACAACGACTTTTTCATCACATTTATTATAATTATTGATAAAGACTAATGAATAGTAGGTATGAACGACCCTGTATTTAATATTGCCATGAAGTGTGCACGTAAAACAATAAAGTCTAAATTAAAAATAAAATTCTTCCTGACCACTAGAATTGTATAAACAAGCTGGAAACTTTTGTTAAGACTTCACAGTTACATAGCCAATCTGTAAACCTTTTGCGGGGGGTTGACCCTCCTGAATGTTATTGGTGTTGGCGGCCACTTACGGTCCGGCACTTCCTTGTTGATTGTTGCCATCTTGATGGTTTTCGTCGTCGTTTCCATCTTCCGCATGACATTGTGCGTCAATTGGGCGATAAGTCTGTCCTCCTGTCCGGTGTTTTTCAATTTTTGCAGGAGGTACAGATGTATGACAAGATTTAGATTAGGGGTTTGAATAATATCTCTGTAATGTGTGGTGCAGTGGCAACCCAGACCACTGCACTGTGACTGAGGTTGGCGCTAATGACCACGTTGTCGACGCGCCATTAAGCCTCAATTCCCCCCCCCCCCCAATCTGTAAAATAGTTTATTTTTTAGATTTCGGGTTAATTTAATTTCAGAAGTGTATTCGTAAATTCAAATTCGGCAATAACACTTCGTAACTTTTCAGTAGTTGCCATCATGTGAAAGGTTGGTCATTTAAGAAAATAGATATAGTAGTCTAGGTAGTTAGCTGGCTACATTAGTCTGGGAAGAAAGTACTACTGACAGTCATGCAAAAGCGTACAAACAAGGAGACAGGAAACACGTACCGAATATCTAACAGTAAAAATAACTAGAATTCGGAAAACCTTTATTACTTACTTATATTTCATTTGGATAACGTAAACAAGATTCGAATTAACCCACAGCTGTTCTCAACTTAGATGGTAGGAGCATTTTAGTTTTGAGCAAGAGTTCGTTTCAAGTTCAGATTGGAATTAGCGAATCTTAGATATTTTTAGTGCATGATTTCCTCTGTTGTTCTATTTGTTGTTTTTTCTGTTACAGTTATTTAATTTACAGCAATTTGTTTATGTTTTTTTCCCAAAATCAGTACTTCTCCCGTCATTGACAATACCTTACAATAGAATTGTGATATTAATGTTCTGGGAGGTGAATAATATCAAACACATAAGGGCCAATCTTTGGAATATGTAATGGGTAAGCCAGAGTTTTTTTTTAAACAGTGGGCCATTGTCAGCAATTTATGAACTCTTTTGTAAGAAAGACATTTGAGGAGGGGCGGAATCGTCCGAGTGGTGATAGTGGGGGGGGGGAGGATGCAATTAAAAACAGTCGTTAAAAGCTGGTTCTGAAAGGCTCACTGCGTCTATTGTTTTTTTTTAATAAATACAACTCATAAAATATGTAGTTTGGTGGATAAAGATAACTGCATTTAGAACATGTAATATTTTCGAAAGTTAGAATTCATGTTAAAGTTACAATCATAGCACAATGTTTGTTGCTGCATTGAACGGATTTAATACTTAGTATTTAACCTTAATGGAAAAACATTTGTTGATGAAGTTATGTCAACATTTTGACAGGGAAGAGTTGCTTCAGAAAGTCTGAATAATGTTCACCCGAGGAACATGTCGACCGTAGAAGGATTTCAGGTATGTACAATTTCCATTTATGGCAATATTTCTTAAGCCTATACATATTTGCCATTGGCTGGTTAGATTTAGGGGAGTTTGAGGCTTGAATTACCAAATACCATATTTATTTTAATCTATTCTTGGCCTTGTTTTACATTCATAAATCCAAAGAGAATTATTTAGATTTACGGAAATTAAAAGTTTTATTTCGTTGGTATCATTTATAAACCAGTTTCAGTTATAATTATGGGTTTACTTTCTTTGTCCTTGTTTACATTCTCAACAAAAATAATTATTGAGATTTGCGCAATTTAAACAAGTTTTTTTTCACGTTCGTATCATTTGTCTGCCAATTTCAGTGAGGCCTGTTTGTTTTCTTTAATTCTTGGACCTAATTTACTTATACCTATTTTACTTACCTAAAAACAATTATTCATAAGCGATAAGTTTAACGAACATTTTGTAAGCAATGCATTTCGTCCTATTTTTACCAATACGTATTAGAACATGTGTTGTACGATGGGTTGCGGTTTGAACGGGTGTATGACTGACGGCACAGGATTCGAGCTTTTTTATAGCTACTTGTTACATATGTTTCCTACCGCTAAGCCTACAAACTCGTGTAGCACCAGCACCGTATTAGGCTTAAGTGTGCACCATTTAAGATCTCCGTATGATAATCAGTCAGTTTAGTCCTTTAGGGATTCACAGCACGACTCCGTACTGAATGACAACTCGGCTAATTTACTAAATAAGTGAAGTGTATTTCACGACGACTTGACGAGATCACGTGTCCGTGACTATACGAAAATGAAAAGGTCAAATCGCAAACGATCGTCAAAATCCCCAATAGCAAACTGCAACAAAGCTGGCTAAAATCTGTACTAGGCATATAAATGAGTTCAGCAGATCGAGACTAGTAGGAGAGATTTAATGGTTGTTGGAGCCTAATTGCTAAAAGCTCTAACAATGGCTCTAATATGGCTCTTCTGCTTCTATCTTGGTTGTATTGCAGTCAGGGGTTGTGGTGGCTTCATTGCTGCAGCTGTGATGTGGTGTAGTGCTGCAGCTGTGTGTGTTGTGCTTCAGTGTACTTGTGTGCGCCAGTTAGAGTGCGTGTTTTAGGAAGTGCGCCGGGTGGTGGTTGTGTTTTGTGGTCTCGTAGTTTGGTCCAATGCGAATCGAGGAGTAGCGGCGACTTCGGATGGACGAATACGGTGCGTTGTTGAACGGTAGGAATGGGTTGTGGATTTGTCAATTATTTGCTGATTTGTTGAGTTGTTGTGTTGTTGTTTCAAGGTTGGGTGTATTATTATTATGCTGTTAGGGGCGTACGACCGCGGGTCACGGCTCCTGGAAAGTAAATTGAATTGAATTACTAACGCTTAATTGTTGTCAGATGACGGCTCACTAGCAGACTGTGTCTTTTAACTGTAACAAGTTTATACCTGATTTCAGCCTACAGGTGTAAAATCCCCACGCGGTAAAGATCTTTACAGATCGTCGGAATCAAGCGTCTTAGGTCCAGGACACTTTACCACATTAAAGTGTGGAAATGTATCCTTTATGGAGAAAGAGTGCCCTCAATAACGTCGATTTGTGTTACCACTGGCTTCCAAGTTAATTCTCATAGGGTGTAAAAGTCACGTCCACAGCTCGTTAGAGAAATTTCGCGTGTCTAAATTTTGGCACACAGGTAAAGAGGTTGTACGGGGAAGGGCATTTTTTTCTAAAATGGGGGTTGCATCTAGAAGCACCTGGCCCCTGAACTGGCACGTAAGTTCAAAATTATTGTTGTAACCATTGTTTGTATTGTCATCCCACAGTCTATTATACCATGCCTAAGTGGTATAAGCGCATCGTTTCAATATTTAATTGTAAGAATACATTGTTGCAGGGCGTAAAGCTTCGGGCGGATCGATGTATTTGTTGTTCTTTTAGGAGGCCCATGCTTACAATAAAAAACACATACACACACGGCCCACATGGCCCTAAATAAAAATTACTATTCCGGCCCACAAAAAGACAAAACAAATCCCTCTATGAGACTGGGAGTCTTTCATCGCAAGAAGTGTTGGAAACAAAATGCAAAACTTGAGCACAGGGTCCAATCAAGTAGGAAAACAAGTAAATTAAAAAAAAGAAGTATGTCTTCGTAATGTGCCACGTTTGCTGGTTAATCTAGACACGTGCTAATGTGGCGCCGCCAAGTAGACGATCAGCCAAGTAGATGAGATTAAATATGATTGAGTGAGCAATTCCAGGTTCATTGCGTAATTAACATTAACGTCGGCAGAAGCAACTGGGGGCGTTGATAGGAGGGGGGAGGGATTAGGCGAAGTGAACGAAAATTAACGTTTGTTAGGCAGTGTGCTCAAAAATGGGATTGTACAAGCTTAAGCGTGTGAAACATGCACATACAAATAAACCAAACAGTGACAATTTAGCTGATGTAACGGCTAATTAGGCATTGGTAAATGGCAAAATTATGAAGGAGAAAATTTATAGACACAAAATTTCTCCAGAAAAAAGGTAGAGATGACGATAAAACCGTGTAGCCTTTGAACATTCACAGTCATGTAAAAGTTGTGATATCCACGCGAAACCAATACTGGTAAAAGAGAAGCCTCCAAGTTTCCAAAAAGGGTCGGCATTTGAAAGTAGTGATATCACTCAACCAGCGCAAGGCCGACAAGGTTAATTTTATTAGCCAAGTTAATCACATCGAATAATACTTTGGACGTTAAATGTAAACTTGAACATTCTACCGTGAGTAGCAATCTCCTAGTTTTCAGTGACCTTTCGAACCATTAGTCGGTGCCATTAACTTGGCTAATAGGGTAGATCTTGGCGCCCTTTCTCTGGTTGAATGATATCACTACTTTCAAAAGCCTACCTTTTTTGGAAAGACTTGGCGGCTTCTCATTTACCAGTTTTAGTTTTGGGTGGATTTATATTACTAGCTGGAAAGTAGGACACGGCTCCAATGTTAATTCTCGAAGGGTATAAAGACCCGTCTACAGCTCGCTAGCGGAACCTGGCAAATCTAAATTTTGGCACACACTTATAGAGTCATACGGCATACGGGGAAGTAACTTTTCCGAAAATCAGGGTTTGAACTAAGAACACGTGATCCTGAAGTGGCGATTTTCTGCAAAATTATTATTGCAAACATTGTTTGTATTGTCATCCAATGGTAGATTATAACATGCTGAAGTGTTATACGCTTATCGTTTCAGTCCTTAATTGTTAGATTACATTGCTGTTGCAAATTGTGACTAACTAAGAGACAGGGTGTCTTTTATTGCAAGGGTTTGGATTTTTTTACGGAGCACAAATCCAAACTGGATTATCAGCCCCACGAAGATGAGAAGGACAACTTTGCAGGAGACAAAAAAAATGAGTATAAAATGTAGTTCGTGAGCACAGGGCATTAGTAGAGATTATATATATTAATTGTTATTGTTACTGCTATTGTTGAATATCACATGTACATGATTACATACAAACGTAAAAACTTAAAGACATAAATTTCCTTCATAAAACAAATGACAGAGATGAAGGTAAGACGGCGTGACCTTTGGTACGTTCACAGTTCTATGAAAGTTGTGACAGCCACCCAAAACCAAAACTGGTAGAAGAGAAACCGCCAAGTTTCCCAAAAGAGTTGACCTTTTAAAGTAGTCATATAATTCAACCAGGGAAAGGCCGCCAAGGTTAATCTTATTAGCCAAGTTAATCGCACCGAATGATACTTTGGGCGTTAATGAAAATTTGGTGATGGCTACCGTGAGAAGCAATATTCTAGTTTTCATTTAACTTTCGAACTATTAGTCGATGCGATTTTGGCTAGAAGGATTAACGTTGTTGGCTTTTCTTTAGTTGAATGATATCTGTATTTTCAAATGACGACCATTTTTGGAAACTTGGCGGCTTTTCTTCTACCAGTTTTGGTTTAATTACAAGTATTAGGTGGAGAGAGAGATAGTTCAATGCGTTTTCCATTGTTTTGTTGATGGAACCGAGCGTTAAGAGAACAGAAGGAGACAGGCCTCCTATTTATCGGAGACTACATGGATGGAAGCAACTAAGGTACGCAGATGTATTCTCGGGAGCACTAGGTTATTATTACTTCGGGTTCTGATGCTGCAGAAAATTAGGCTAAAAATCAGGTTATCACTCGAATATATACAAAAGTCTTTGAGGTAGGATTTTTAATCTTTGAATTCGTGGATTTGTTGCACCAAAGCTTCTTTGTTATGAAATTTGAATCAAATAACAAAATTGCGAACTTACTCCGTCTCAAACCGAAAAACACACATTCACGGGCAAGCAGACAAACACGCACACAAAATCCAAATTCACTCGAGTTTTGACAGGATTTTTTAATAATGTTTTAATCAAGGTGTAAAATTGTTTAACGTATGTGCATTCATAACTCACTTTGCGATAACTAGAATAT
Organism: Lithobius niger; assembly: GCA_023313725.1. Classification (NCBI taxonomy): domain Eukaryota; kingdom Metazoa; phylum Arthropoda; class Chilopoda; order Lithobiomorpha; family Lithobiidae; genus Lithobius; species Lithobius niger. Next base: position 37,207 of record JAHWFP010179075.1, on the reverse strand, counting down.
TTGCCACATTCGAATTTCATTAACGTGTTTATTTCCCTGTTATAGATTGTAATTTTGTCCAATAAGTTGATTCACAATCCATTGGAAATAACTGCTGCTGGAAATTTGTTTCGGGTCAATATGGGAACATTTACCACTGTAAGTAACAGTCAAATTTCAGAAACTAAAAATGTTGAATGTAACACCGTTGAGGGTATATTTTTTTTGCAGATCATGGGAACAATAGTTACCTATCTCATCGTTTTGATGCAATTTAATTCACCAGTCCCTTGCAATTCTTGCTGTGTACCGAATATTACTGTCACTGAGATGAACGGAGATAGGTGAATTTCAACTACTACCAGAGCCGTTTTAAATTGATTATTTTTACAAGTGAATTCTTGCAAATTTATGTAAATACTAAAATGTAATTATTTTTAAGATCGTAATTCATTTGTGCTCCTTTTTTTCCGCTCGTTGTAGAGATTAAAGAATTCGTCTACTAGTCTTTAGCATGGTTTCAAAATACTGGAAAATATTACCAGTGGAAAAAATTAATATGACTCACGAAGCTTTCATGATATGATTATTACCAGTATTATACAATGACCTATACAGGGTGTTTGGAAATTGGTGTCAAAAATTTTCAGGGCTGAATTCTACCATGAAAACAAGTAAAACATTTCTAATAAACTTGGATCCAATTATGCTTCGTTTTGGAATTAGACCTTGCCGAAGGTAACGAACTTTTGAAATTATTACAGTCGTGGTAGATTGAATCACGAATTCCAAACTAAATGACCACTGATTTAATTAAATAAGCAGTAATGATAAAAAAAACCCTCGGGAAAGACCTCCCTTCCACAATGTTACAACGTTTAGTAAAGGGAAAAAATACATTTCTTTCCAATTTAAATGTAAACAACAAAATGCTTACGTTTAGTTTGTTTTCCATCGTAAACGGTTTTATTATTTTTTGTGTGTTGGTTGTCACATTTTAACGTCCTGAAAAGGAGTTCTTGTTGGATGCATGTTTCAGTTAATGAAGCCCGTAAAGCTGCAGATCTGCAAACATATTGATTCTGAGAGTTAGGTTGAATATCCGTCCGAACACAAATGATATCACGTCAGGGAAGGTGGAATTAACAGAGTTTGCCAGTGTGAAAATTCGGGGGAAGTCCCTAACTTTGTGACGTCACCGATAAACAGACTACCAACCGAAGTAAAAAGGGGTGGGAGGGGTTATCAGTTGTTTCTGCTTCATCGGAAGCAAGGGGGGGGGGGGCCAGTCGGTATTTTTATGACTTCATTTTTTGTGGGGGTTGCAATTTTCTAGGGGGCTGTGACATGGCGATGGCAGTAAAAAAGGTCAACTTTAGGGTGACGTCATTAGTGTAGTGTGTACACTGTTCAGTCTCGTACATGTTTTATTTTTTTGGTAGTTTTGAAATGCAAAGAAAGGTGTTTTTTTCCTTTACTGAACGTTGTAACATTCTGGGAGGAAGGTCTTTCCAGAGAATTTTTATTATCATTACTGATTTTTTAATTAAATCAGTGGTCATTTAGTTTGGAATTCGTGATTCCGTCTACTACGACTGTAATAATTTCAAAAGTGCGTTACCTTCGGTAAGGTCTAATTAAAAAACGAAGCAGAATTGGACCCATGTTTATTAGGATTTTTTTTACTTGTTTTCATGATAGAATTCAGCCCTGAAAATTTTTGACACGAATTTCCAAACACCCTGTATAAAGAAAAGAAAATACTGAAACTTGTAAAACTTAAACACTACATTATACTGACAAAAAATTACTATATAAATAAAGTCAAATAAAATAGTCAAGAAATTACATTTCAGAACTTATAAAGAAACAAACACCAATGCCAAGATGAAACAATAAATACGGCAAAAGTAACAGAATCTGGTATATACCAAAAATATACAACGAATTACCAAAAGAGATGATGGAATACCAAACTTAAACTATCTAAAAATAGTACTTAAAGAAAAGTTAGTAAACGAAATATAGAATTTAATTTTAATACCTATTGAACATAATTGTCTGGTTGCCTGGTAAATGCACAAATTTCAATGGGCAAATTTCCGGATCTTTGTGTTTGACGACTCTTTGTGTTTGACGACAACATCTCAGGTGCCATGCTGACCGGATGTCTCATATTGTGTATTTAATAGGCATCATATTGTCTGTCATGGAGGAGGAATTGCCCTGTTTATACGCGACAAAATAGAGGTAACTTCTTTGAATACAGCGAAAAATTGCGAGGCACTAAAGTGTTGTCCTACATCACCAGAAACTTAGGTTGTTTAGCGACGTAGACCACATAAACTGAATGTGCTCTTTTCTTAGGTCTGCCACTAATAGCCTATATACAAACTTGGTCATGGGTAACTTTAATATGTCTTATGTAAATTGGATAAATCACTCAGCTTTTGACTTAAATCAACAAATCTTTATTGACTTTACAACGAACATGGGGTTGGACCAATTAGTGACAAAACAACTAAAGATAAAAACATTCTTAATTTTTTTTTCTGGTAGCTCCCAGAGCTGCAGGGTTCTTTTATACCCAGAGCTGCAGCCAGCTCTAACCGTAGGTGGATCAAAGAACTTCCTGTATTATTTCCTGGTATCCAATGGCCACCTCTACAAACAGCTACCCCCTACTGGTAAGGCGACCTGAATCACTTGACCACTGATCTTCAAATTATGTGAAGGCAAACCCAGCAGTGCTACATAACAATACAAACAACGTTTCGAAAAATTTTCTATTTTCGTCATCTGGTTAGCAATAAAATTAAAGCATGGCAAAACCACCAATTTCTCCCCTCAAAAGAGGCAGAAATGGCAGCCGAAAAGCAAGGACCCCCCTGCACCGTTGGGAAACCATGTCGCAAGGCAAGGTGTATGCACATCAGGGTAACGTGTTTCAAAGGTGCGATGCATTCGTTATGGGGGTTTCACAATATGCCTGCAAAAGAGTCATAACGAATGCATCACACCTTTGAAACACGTGACCCTGATTTGCGTACACTATGCCTCGCGACTTAGTTTCCCAACCAAGCAGGTGGGTCGTTGCTTTTCGGCTGCCATTTCTGCCTCTTTTGAGGGGAGAAATTGGTGGTTTTTATCCGTTTTATGCTTTTAACGTAGGATGACTTAGGCGCTTTTGCCATGCTTTAATTTTATTGCTAACCTGATGACGAAAATTGAAAATTTTCGAAACGTTATTTGTATTTTTATGTAGCACTGCTTCGTTTGCCTTTACATAATCTGTTACCGTGCTTTTTTACTCCATTACATCACTGATCTTCAAAGGGGGGGGGGGGGAGATAAGGCTTAATGGCGCGTCGACAGCTTGGTCATTAGCGCCAACCTCAGTCACAGTGCAGTGGTCCGGGTTGCCACTGCACCACACATTACAGAGATATTATTCAAACCCCTAAGGCAGAATCTTCAAAGGCATGACCATCCATGAAAGTACATTGCATTAGAGATTTTCAATGTTAATAACAGAGAATACATATAATAATAATAATATAATACAGAGCCATAGCGACATTCGGCCCACTAGGACGCGAGCTTGGGGTGCAGGAGTAAATACGGAAGGCGGTGGAAACAGTCATTGCAGCTAGCACACAGACAAGTCGGAGGTCAATGGGAGGCCTTGGTGAGTATCTCGAGGGATTTCCATAGCTAGTTCGAATTATAGTGCTATGAATGACTTGTATACCAAATGTCATGCATTCAGCTAGATCTGCGCTAATTTGTTGGTCAAGCCTAATGAAGAGGAAACATGGGGGGACTGTGGGGGGAGCTTAAGGAATTAATGGGGGGGGTCCATGACTGGTTCGATGTGATTGTTAAGATTACTTGTGCACGACAATTCCAGCTCTTAGCTCGATCAGCAAGAATTTGTTGGTCATCATGCTCACGGAGGCTACATGGATGGGGGCATGAGGGGCCGTGGGACCTAGGGATTATCTCAAGGGGTGTCCATAGCTAGTTCGATTTGTACTGCTTAGAATAACGTGTGTACCAAATTGCATGCTTTTAGCTCGATTAGCACGATTTTGTTGCTTAACAGCTCTACTAATCGGGGCAGAAAGTCCACCAACGACAAAAACAACAACAAAAAATGATCACGCCGTGGAGGTCAAACGGATCTGGGAGAAACTATAGGGTTTCTAAATTTTGCATTTACCCAACAAGAATAACAACAACAATATTGTAGTCACATTAAAAAAAAGCATTCTTGTTAATACCTACATTTTAAGCTCTAAAAATTGAAAATCGGTTCATTGGTTCGATCTTCAGTAGAGGGCAAAGCATCCCAACAACAACAACAAGAAATGGTCACACTGTGGACGCTTAATAGTTCGATTGTTGCAATTAAAATTTTTAATTCAGTGAAATAGTTACGACACGATCTCAAATACCGACTTTCGTTGGTCGATATCAATTATAGAAACTATAAGATTTCAAAGTTTGATGTTTAACATAAAAGTTCAAGCTGAGGCTTGCATAACAGCCGTGTGGCGTCCTTGATACGAACAGGAAGGATTGTTCCATAGTTTGCGTAAACTGTAGTGAAGGTGGGCCACACATACGATGAAAGCAACAGGAAAGGGATGATATTACGTTTAAGGCATTAGGCATAAAGGATGAAACCTAAAAACTGAATAAATTCAGCCATTTCTAAAATAAAATGAAAAGAGAGAGAGAGAGCAAGAGTATGAAAACAGTCGATTGAAAATTTTGGTTGGAAGATCGTTACCTTGAACCGAAGAACTTTATTTTTTGCAAGAACACATACTATAGAAATTCTGCTCGAGAATAAAACTATGTAGAAAAGAGAGCATCGACAATATTATCTAATGAACATGCAAGATTGAGACGAACATCTAGACAATCAACGCGACCTCTGTTAACAAAAGGTAAAAACAATGACAATATTATATATAACAAAGATTTACTTCATATAGACAAAGAATTTGCAACAACTTATAAAGTGCATAGCACAAAATCAACTTTAAGTTTCACATTAGCAGTAATGGATTCAGTCAGGTTCTTTTTAAGAATAGGGTCGGAAAGGAAAGGATCTATGTACGTATTTTGCACAATGGACCTTTGCGCAGACATTTGCTGGTCGAGCAGTGATGTAAAAGGGACAAAACAACTGGGAGAATGGGTAAGAAAGGATAAAACATAGTAAAAAAGAGCCAAAAATCTTCATAATAAAACTCACTAAAAGCTGCCGTTGCCCTCTTGGGAGTCTGTGTACTCCACTGGTTGACAATATGGACAATCCCTTATGAAAAAATATCATGATATACAATGAAAAAAATCATGATTATTTCCTGACTAATTGGGGCTATGACTTGTCATGATTTTTTATGATTTATCATGATCTGCTATCACAATTTCTCATGATTCGCTATCATGATTTATCATCATGAATAAGCACCATCATGAACATCATGATGAATCGTGATAGCAGATCATGCTAAATCATGACTACTATTCATGACAAATCATAATGAATCATGATAAGTAATTGCCCCTATTAGTCATGGAATAGTTATGATTTTTTTCGTTGTATGTCATGACAATTTTTCATAAGGAATAGAAGAGCAAAAATTGTTCTTTTGGGTATTTTGTCTAAATAATAGTCACCGTTGATAAATTACCAACATCGGTAACTAAAATTTAGGTAAGCATCCAATAAATCGGCTTTTACCCCTCTTGCCTGTACTGTCAACTCTCAAAATAACCAGTCGTCTGGTTTAAAACATTATTTCTGGCTAGTCAAGGCAGGGACGTGGTTAGTGAAGGGGCAGGAAGGGCCACTCTACCTGAAAGAAGACAGACGATGGTGTTGTGAGACACTTTTAATAGTTGCCCTATTCTCATTTTTATTAAATATTTGGACTTTTTTTACCTTTAAATCTCCAGATTGCAAGCAACAACGCAGTAAGAAACGACATTGTATTGTCGTTTTCGTACTATTCCCTTTTGGTTTTACTGCCGTAAATCCTGGCTGAAGAGAATCAGCTAAGAGTGCCAGCCAACCCACCCCCAAGTAGAGTTAGGAGAATGCCATAACGGAAACTATCATTGGCGCTGTACCAGCACTGTTTTGACAGCTTTCGTTGCGAAGGAGAAGTTAAAATTTTTGGCGGGGCTTAACCTATAAAATGGCGAGCAAAAGTTTGCTCTAGTCTTTGCTGAAAATTCTGTTTCGTTAGTCCACGCATTGTTTGATTGTTTAATTTATTGTGTACAGAGTAACACGATGGAAAGATGCAATACGCATGCAAACGTCCTTACGATTTAAATGAAAAGCTTCCTGCGCAGGGAATTTACCACGCCACCACTGAGACCAAAAGTCGAAGCCCCCATCACACACCAGGATTCGATCATTTCACAGGCAATTACTTTACATAAAGTCATTTCACAGACGCTCATTTAACAGACACAATCATTTCACGGACACTCTTTTCACAGTCAGTCAATTCACAGACACGATCATTTCACACACAATTATTTCATAGACGTCACCGTTTCACAGACAATCGTTTCATAGACATGATCATTTCACAAACGTTTCCAAAATTTTGTTTTAATTCCCCTTTATTTAATTTTGTAACATTCTTTGTTGACTAAAAGAATTTTTATGGCGTTTATGAATCTTCGGGCAGTTAGAGACCAGTCTTTATGTTTAAAATATTAGGGTAAGAGTCGGGGATAGAGAAAAATTCTGCAAACCATGGATATTTCACCGCCTCTGAGGGTAGGGGGAAACAAAGTTGGTAGTAACGGCTTATGTTTGCGTTCAGCCTATTAGCCTGTGCCTTTCCTTTCATATACTTTGAATACATTACCATTGTTTGGTTAGAAATACATGGATTATTTTTAAATTTGTGTTACAGTTCTATTGCATTACCACACAACGTGGATCTTTTATGCACTGCTTTTGCTTTGGTGGTGGGCAACCCCGATTTATATCTTCCACAGACATGGCCACTTGGTGTTGCTTCTTCTGTATCTCTTTTATAATTCTGTGTACGTTATCATGTGCTCTCCCAAACAATCCCAGCTGAGATGCCAGTCTTCAATTTGTTTTTGTATACGAGACAACACATTCTCAATATTGTCAGTCACTAACCACATAGTTGGAGGAAATAAGTGAAGTGAGTGGCGAATTCCCCACCTCTTGACGCAGTACGCAATCCTGGTACATAGGTTTCACTAAAAAAGGTCGCTAAGGCTGCATAGCTGTCAGGCAGCAATGTAAAAAAAAGGTTCTTCAAAATTCTGTGAACTTGCGGTGCGTGTGAAATGAGTGTCTATATAACGATTGCGTCTGTGAAGTGAGTGTCTGTAAAAGGATTGTTTGTGAAATGAACCACACCCCCACTCACTCCTTGGACGGTAATAACTGTACTAGAAAGCTTCACCCTTCAGTGCCCGTAAGCACACTGCAATTTCTACATACTAAAAATGTTCGTGAATTACAACCTCCATTGCAACAGGAATTCACCTGTGGTACAAAATTGTTTAAAACATCCATAGACTCTCTCGGCATTTAACAGACTAACGTTACCTTTACAAAATTAAATTCATGCAAAAATCAAATAACAAACAGCATAAGAATTGCAACTTGTTGCTACGCAAGACTAGTCCACAGCTGCTGTGCACGTAGTGAATAGTTTACGGCACAAATAGTGCAATTCAATTATTAGCCAATAGGACAAGTATAGTATCGAATGTTGTTTACCACTACAACAGTGCAGTTTTGAACAGTGTCATTACAGTAAAGGGCTGTTCTGTTTACAGTATCCTGTGAAGGAACTTGTAATAAGACAATCAGATATGTTAAAATGGTGGCCATTATCTGAAAAAAAAAGATAAATTGTCATGTCAGTGCAGATCCTTCTTGAAGCAAATACAGGGAATTCTTGCAATTTTAACAACCTTTAAAATATGGAAAATTTTCCAGAAATTCTTTGGAGTCCGCTCCGATTTCTTTCAAAAATGGAAAGAACTTTTAATATTTCTCATGTTATGCCTGATTTTTAAAATTGCTTTTTAAAATTAATACAAATAAGCTAGTAAGTGCACAAAACAATCTGCAAACATAATGCAATCCTATAGGATTACCACAGAATATTTTCTAACACAATACCATTATTCCGTTTTCACCTTGTCTTTTTGACCAAATTTCACCAATTCTTTCTAAAAATGATGTTAGAAACCGCGTCTAGATAGACACAAGTCTACATTCCACCGTGATGTATAGCTTCTGCCTCCTCCCAAATAGATTTCCCTCAACTTTATGAATCATCACAGATCTCCGTTTCATCCGGCAATGTGGTTACCAATGTACCAACCTAAAAACATCTCACTAACTATACAAAAACCAGGTTTAATGTTAAACTTAATGTGGTCTACTCTATTGGGGGCCTTTTCAAGTCCCTTCATCTACGCAGTATTGAAACACTCGACTGCTAATCGTGTTAGAGATGCTAGAAGAACTAGAATCGTTCATCAGGAGGCTATTAGGAAAATCAGGTAAAAACTAGAAGCCTACACCATCTCTGCCAAAAAAAATCGGACCATGAATAAGCTACTATTAAAAAAAAATTTCTCATCAATAAAAACGGCACAAATTATTTAACTATCTTCAAATTAATACTCAAAGTCTTCGATACATCACATCATGCGACAGAACGTTCAACACGGCGATCCACTAAGTGTATCCCACTTCCTACCAGATGGAAGGTAGAGGAGTCGGGGTACAATCAACCTAATCTAGTACAGTATAACCAAATGATTATATCCCCTCGTCGTTTATTGTTGATGCATGTGCCAAGCCAAGCTAAGCAAAGCTAAGCCAAGTTAAGCTAAGCTAAGCTTGCTAAGCTGAGCTTAAAAATGATGCTAACTACTAGTTAATAACTTCGGCTTTTGACTCGTTTATATACCAGCAGGAGACCTGGACGTGTTCAGACTGGGTTTCTTATTATATCATGACACTATTTTACAATTTTGTAAGCAAGTATCTAATAATTTTTCTTCGGCGATCTATTAACATAAATAATTTAATTTTTACTGCATTAGTCTTTTAGTCTTTTAGGATTTCGATGTCAGGGTAATTATTAGCAAATAATTAACTATAGAACGTGCAACCACTCAGAGCCCGCTTTTTGCTGATGTTAGCAATGCATGGTTGGTGTTAGGCCTAAACCGGTTGTAGCTATTGACCAGCCTCATGTAAGATGACTTCTCATTGGATTGAAATAATTTCATGAACTGATAGAGTGGTAAGCTAATAAAACGTAGATTACGTTGTATACATTAATACACACAAAGAATGTTTAGTTCTGTTGGTATTATTTATTTTGGTTTGGGATATGCTCCAGTAAAACAGTTCTCTAGCTTTTTACGTTAATATGGATAGAAAAGTTTTCGCATGCAACACGTAACCAGACTAAAACTAACTCATACTAATTAATTTGATTAATTAGTACCCCTCACGCTACGTGCTTGTGATATAATAGCAAAATAATTTGCATCCATTAGTTTTAATGTCAGCTTTCATGCTTCACGCAAAAACCGTAGCCGTGTTATCAACAACAACTCGGGGTCTATTATTACTGAATCAACACTTTCTTCTTTATTTAGTGAACTTTTATCTTGTGAGTAGTATGTTTCTATTAGATTCTATTGAATTTTTCCTCTCATACTTAATATTTATGTACTTGTCTTCTTGTGTAGGTGACCAAGATCAAAAAGGGCATTTGGCCAAAAAATTAAAACATGTTTTATTTATGTTCTTGTGGGTTTCATGTCTATTAGGAACACCTTCATTTGCACTGTCAAGCGTGTTGTTAATACTGACCATCAAATACATAGCAATAACAAAAACAACCGAAAAGATTAGAAAAATATAAAATCTAGTAAATACTGTGGCAACGTTTTAGCACTACCATAAAACCTCAATATACGTGACACTAAAAAATAAGCTCCTAAATAACTTCGATAAAGAGTAAGTAGAATGTAGCAAACAGGGATGTATGTGTAACGACTGCTTTAATTTAACGAGCTCAATCGTTTTTCTAGAGCAAGGAGGATAAAACCATGTTCTTGATTCACAATTGTGTGTAAACTAGTAACTCAAAATCAAGAAATGCAAACAGACCTTTAAATAACAAATAACAACACTAACGTAAGGCTTTAATACAAAAAAAATATAATTAACAGTAGTCTTTAATACGCAGTGAGTTGGGTGCTAACGGTTATTATATGGAAAAGCTTTATTATGAGTTTACACTTGATGAAATTACCTCTTTTCAAGTAATGATTGAAATATCCTAGAATGGATTACTATATTTTGACTCAAGAAGCTTTACATTGTTTAATGGGCTATAGCTTTTGTGGCAGGTGCAGTGATACAAGTTGAATTCAACCTACTGAATGAAACAACTACTACTTACTGTTGTAAATGTTGTCATATTGATTTTAAAAAGTCGCCCAGCCGAAGTTATTTCAACTGGACACTGGCTCAGCAAGGTGATCAGATGTTGTACCTGCAAAGAATACTTAGGTTTATTCACTTTAATCTGTGAAGAATTTTGATTACTTTAAACCAATTAGTAAGCAAAAGTGTTGTCGATAAGGTGGAAGAAGTCACGAGTTCTTACTTCTGCTAGTTTGATTTTCCTTCTTATCCTACATTTACGGTGTACCTTGTTAATATCACTTAGAAGACCCACGATTTTAAACAGTATTAATACTGAAAATATTCAGTTCTGGTGGAAAAACTAGAATACCTGGCTAGAGAGATCAGACAGTTCTGACCTATAGAAACAGTTTCATAAAAGAAGGTCCTGACTTCGTAAATGTGAAGCATCCCAGTTGCACCTGAATAATATTACCAAAGCCTGTGTGCAATTAATATGCTGTTTTTCGAGACTTTATTTATTGTTATGATGAGGACATAAAAGAACAGTGATTGGCACAAGATGTGGCAGTTCGCAAAATGTAAAGTATTTCCGACACATTGTGGCTCCAGATTTACTAGCTCTGTCCTGCAATAAATAGTTCCCAAAATCACCTATTGATTTCACAAAATGTAAAGCATTTCCGACATACTAGGACAATAAATGGCTCAGGATTTGCTAGCTCTGTCCTGCAATAAAAAGTTCCCAAAATCAGCTATTGAATTCGTAAAATGTAAAGCATTTCCGACATATTGGGGAAATAACTGGCTCGGGGTTTGCTAGCTCTGTCCTGCAATAAAAAGTTCCCAAAATCAGCTATTGAATTCGTAAAATGTAAAGCATTTTCGACATATTGGGGCAATAACTGGCTCGGGATTTACTAGCTCTGCCCTGCACTAAACAGTTCTCAAAATCAACTATTGAATTCACAAACTACACATTATTTCGACGCAGTAGGACAGTGATTGATCTGAGTTCACACAGTTCTGAACTATACTATCACTTTCGCTAAAGAAGCTCTCGAATTCGTGAAACACGAAGCATTTTCAGACACAGCAAGAGAATGACCGATTCGAAACCTTTTAGTTTCGACATGTAGTAGTAATTTCATAATAGTAGCTACTGAATTTTTGAAGGTGCAATAACAAAATTCCATCATTTATTTTGGTGTCTACTCACATCGCACAGCATCGACACTGTGTGTAAGTAAAAATGTTCAAAAAATAAAGCCAAACACTGTTAACCTTAACAAACTTACTTTGGTGCAACCTAGTACACATTTTCACGTAATTGTGTTTAAAGCAACATTATATTCCTTACCTTCGCTTCTTCCACACTCAACATATGCGTTCTGTCGTTAAGCAATAGCACTTTTAAACCAAGCCCAGCCTACAGAAATGACAAAAGACTCAATTAATCTTATACACTTTTTTCCTCAAATCAACTAACAGTATTAGTTTACATGTCATCAGATAGAACTCTTCTAATTACACAGCTACAGTCAGGAACTACAAAGCAATCAACTCGCACCAAACGGATAAGAACAAAATTGTGAAGTAAACCAACCGTCAGTAAGATCGTAGTATTAGAGCACTTTTAATTAGAGCACAAGATAAATAATTAGGCTAAAGAATATTTATGTGTAGGCATAAAGTAATTGCCAGAATAATAATGCATGCATTTAACATAGAGGTCAAATAATGCAAAGAATCAAGGGTATATAACGGTTAAAGTGTTTGTGAAAGTGATTCAGCTTTGGAAGCCAGGACGTGGAACTTACGTCTGTATTTACGTCTCTAAAGTTACGAACACGCACACACAGCTTTTAAGTACAGCGATATATCGTTAAGCGTAATATCGACTTGGTCAGGTAACAATACATTGAAGGGCCATGTAAACATGAACTAACGAACACCATGTCATAAATAAGCAAAAGCTTACTTCAGCTAGAAGGACCCAAAACTTTTATGACTATTAATTTGGACACTTGAGGGCGGATTTACAGAAGAGTCCGGGACCTACAGGCTAGAGCAGCAAAATCAGAGAGGTATCAAAGTTTATAAAAAAAAAATGATATTGAACAATTTTAATTTCCATTTCTTAGTTATTCCACACCCCAAACGTTTTATGACTTTTCAAATTATGGCTGGATTTTACAGCTGTGTTCTTTAGGCTACAAAGATAATATTACATAAAACTGTGGAGTGATTCCTACTTTTGCATTCAAATTCTAAGCCAGCTACTGTGCTATTTATCGGGAGGGATTTATCCACCGTGCCAGATTCCATTATTAAGGAAGCAAGGGTGTGAAAAATCTGACCATTTAGGTCAAGTCAGTTATCCGGAACTTAAAAATATTATATTTTGTATTTCCATAGAATTGACCCAGATTTAAAAGAATATTATAATGTGTAGCGTATTTAAATTTAAAGAAATCATAATTTCGCGATTGCAGATGATGGGGGAGTATGAAGTAAAAACTAAGATTTAAAGTTGATACTCTAGAAGGAGTGGAGAAAGCTTTTGTGAACTGATGGAAAATGGACGACAAGTTTAGTATAAAGAAATAAGATTGGGGGGGGGGGCAGGATGTATGTATCCCCTAGGAAAACTCCTAAACTTGCCCTGGGGCGGAAGGGGGTTAGCAGTATGAGTGATATGAAATGAACCGCACTCCCCACCCAATGGTGGATGTTCAACTGACCGTATATCGAGCCCTTCGTTAAGCTGAAAACCAGATGAAGTGTAATGCTGTGCACTCAGTCAATGTAAAAGCCTAAAAAGTGCACAACATACAAATGGTGCTATAGAGTTCGTATGTTGTGCACTTTTACGATTTCCACATTGACTGCATATACAAGTGCATTTTAACTTCAATGAATGCTGCACGTTTGCACCAAAACAACTAAGTGCAACAGACAAATGTAGAAGAAACTCTAAAGAGACCTGAAGCTTGAGAGTGGAAGAAAGCAATGTTACAGGAGATATCAAACTTATAGGAAAACCAAGCATGGGAATTAGTACCTAGGACAAAAGGAAGGCGAGTGATTAAATCCAAATAGGTTTTCCAGAAGAAATTCAACCAGAATGGCAAGCTGGAGGCAATCGAGCCACAGTTATAGCCAGAGGCTTCGGAAAATTTCAAGAGCTTGACTATAGAGACACAATCTCTCTTATGATAAAACTCAAAATGGTGTGAGACTTGATTACACTAGCATTGGAATAGGATGGTAAATCCACAAGACGGATATTACCGAGCGTACCTGAATGGCATGGTGAAGGAGAAGGCATATATGGACCAGCCATCACCATTCATCGATGAAGGAACAGAATGGCACGGATGTCAGTTTAATAAAAGCATGTATGGCCTTTACCAATCAGCAATTAGTGAAACTGTTTGCCTACCTGAAAGAATCAGTTTGAAAGGATCCATACCATACTCACGCTTCAACAACAACATGATATATGGACTAATTCTTGGAGTTTGTGTGGACTAGTGAGGCATGAACAAGTGCTTAAGGCCTTAAGGAGAAAATCCAAGACAGGTTCAAGTTAAGAAAGTCGGGAAAGGCAAATGAAATTCTTACCATGAAGATCGAGTGCCAAGCAGACCTATCAATCTAGATTGATAAAACGACTTATGCTGAAGAAATATTGAAGGCTTTTGATACAATGGATGCCAAACGGATACAAAGTACAACACGAGTGATGAAAAGCGCGACAAAGTTGTGAAATGTATTCGTATACTATATCGAGAAGTCAAGGGTAGTCTACTTTACATTGCAAATGGCACAAGACTCGACTTGGCGTATGCCTTTTCCTACATGAATAAGAATTTAACAAATGCCCCCACAAAGGAGCAAAGGCAAGAATTCAAGCTTATTCTGAGATAGCTGAAGAAAAACAAGAGTAGAAGCTGCACTACCACAGGACAAATGTAGACATGGGGTTCTACCCAAACTCAGATTCTGTTTCGGATGCAACAGATCGCAGATTCTACAATAGATACACCTGCATCATGGCCGGAGGAGCAGTACCATGGAAGCAACTGCCATTTCTACCATCGAGGCTGAATACATCATCATGGTAAAGGCTGGGAGAGAAGCTTGTGGCTGCAAAATCTCCTTAACAAAATTAGACTGGGAAAGTGTGTGAAAGAGACAATCCCAATTCATGTGACCACCAAGGTGCTATTTGTTTACCAAAGAACAAGGTGATATCAGAACGTATCAAACACACACACCTTAAATATCATTTCCTGAGAAGATAAACTTTGTGTTCAAGTCATCAAGTGAGGATGTCGCCAATGTTTTAACCAAAATTCTCTCTAAGACGAAATTTAATGGATATTTGTGTTCTCTGGGACTTGTTTTGCGACACTAAGTTAGCGTGCGTTTGTATCAAGGACCGCTCCGCTCCGCGGTCCTTGTGTAAGCCTCAGTATGAAATTCCATGTTAAACGTCAAACTTTGAACTCCTATAGTTTCGCCCAAATTTGACATAGACCAACGAAATTCGGTATTTGGGGTCGTGTCATAACTATTACACCGCTTTACAAATTTTAATGACAACAATTGAACCGTTCGGCGTCCACAGCATGGCCATTTCTTGTTGTTGTTGTTGTTGTTGGGACTCTTTGCTCTCACCTGGAGATCGAACCGCTAAACCGATATTCAAGTGCTATAGCTTAAAACGTAGGTATGGACAAGGCCTAGGGCCAATATTCTTGACACGGAAAGCCAAATGGGCTAGAACTTTTGCTCTCACCTAGAGATCGAACCAATGAACCAATTTTCAATTTGTATAGCTTAAAATGTAGGTATTAACACCGACCAGGGCCTTTTGAACACGATTTTGATGTGACTACAGTATTCTCGTCGGCAGAGCAAATATTGAGAGCACTGGGCGGAAATCATTATTGTTGTCGTTGCGACTCTTTGCTGTCACCTGGAGATCGAACCACTGAACCAATAAACCAATGAACTGATTTTCAACTTGTATAGCTTAAAACGTAGGTATTAACACCGACCATGGCCCTTTGAACACGATTTAGATATGACTGCCGTATTCTCGTCGGTAGAGCAATAATTATTGTAGAGCACTGGGCAGAAATCATTAAGTGGAGTAACAAATTTCAGCAAATCGAGCTAAAAACATGAAATTTAGTACACAAGTCTTTCTTAACATTAAAAATCGAACCAGCCATGGACCTCCATGAAAACCCACAAGTACCTTCAGCGCCTCCTCGTCCGTGCCAATTCACAGGGGCTTGGGCAACAAATTCTTACAGATCAAGTTAAAAACATGAAATTTGGTGTACACGCCATTCTTAGCAGCATAAATCGAATCAGCCATGGAACCCTCGTGCAATACCCCCAAAGGGGCCCCAGCGACCCCGTGTGCTCCCTCATTGAGGTTTCACCCACAAATTTTTGCAAATCGTGCTAAAAGCTTGAAAATTGGTACACAAGTCATTCTTAGCAGTAGAAGTTGAACAAGCCATGGAATCCCTATGAAATACCCCCAAAGGGCCCCCGGCTCCCTCCTTTGCCCCCTCATTCGTAATCGATGCTTCATGAGGTGCAAAGGAGGGGCAGAGGATGCTGAGGGAGTCTTTGGTGGTATGTCATGGGGATCCATGGCTGGTTCAATTTCTACTACTAGGAATGATTGACGTACCAAAATTCATAGTAGTACAGGTGAATGTGGTAGGGACACATGAAGGGGCCTTAGGAGGCATTTCTTAGAGAGTCCATAGTTAGCTCGATTTTTAGCTAAGAACTAATTTGTGTACTAAATTTCATGGCTTTTTAGCTCGATGTTCATAATTAGCCCAAATTCTGGCCTGTAACAGCTATGCTACACCTGAAAATCGAACCAATGAACCGATGCTCAAGTTTTACAGCTTAAAACATAGGTATGAAGAAATCCTATGGCTTTTTGAACGCTATTTTAATGTGACTACAATTATTGTTGTTCTTCTTCTTGAGGAAATTTTGCTCTCACCTAGAGATCGAACCAAAGAACCGATTTTCAATTTTTATAGCTCTTAAAATTGAGTATTAAAAAAGCTGTCTTATAACAGTTATTTTAAAGTGATTACAGTATTCTTTTCTGTGTAATTCTTGCTGAAACAAGGAAAAAAATAATGGATATTAGTGTTAAAAAACTCTTAAGCATATAAAATATGGATGTAAGCCTTAAAAAACATAAAGCCCTAAAGGAAAAGATATTAGAAAAAGACATGTAAGCCATCAGCGTCGCACTAACACGTGTAAAAGAAATTCCAGCCCGTTTTTTGGGTTGCTGGAGATTCTTTTAAACGTATTAGTGCGATGCTGATGGATTACGTGTTTTTCTAATATCTTTTCCTTTAGGGCTTTATGTTTTTTAAGGCTTTCATCCGTATTTTATACGCTTAAGTGTTTTTTTAATACTAATAGTCCCAACATAGGGACTGTGTTGTTTTAAATGGTTTTAGGCTCCTTTAATAGTGTTGTACATATGTATTTTAATATTTGTGATTGCTGATATTTGGTCTCGTAATTTGTAACGAGTGACAATTTGAATTACTGTATAAGGTCCAGTTGATAATGACATGTTTGTAGGCTATTACCGTGAAGACCTCGTAATTTGAAGCTAGGTTGCCTTACTGGCAACACGTTGGTAACAACTGCTACCTATGTTAATTTTGTGTGATTCCCATAATAGCGAAGTATTTCTTAAAATTATGTTATATCCAAATTCAATAAAATATTAATTTACTCATGATGAAAGACGTGATAACTTGGTAGATAAAATCTGAACTATTTAATGAGGTCTTTTCTTTTTAATATAATCGTATTTGCTAAACAATGAATCATACTTTTTTCATATGTTTTCTTAAATTATGGCTGTGGATTTCTCTTTAATAAGCTTATTATCAGTGATAATATAACGAGTAGAAGTTCATTATCAATAGATATTTCTTGAACGAGTTGTATATTCTTAATTCTGAAGAAAATACCACGGTCAAGCACAAGATAACTTTTTCTGACTGGGAATGTAACGAGTGATTAAGAAAAATACGATAAAGGACTTCATCGAATTAGATTTCGTACAAGAATAACATGGCTTAAATTACGATAATGTAAGAATCCCAATTATTATTTCCTCGGAAAACAAGTCGTGCTTTGAGATTTTCGATCTTCCATTTGCAACTTATAAAGATTATGAGATTTCAAACAATTTATTGTGGCTCCTAATTTTTTTTAGATAATTTCACTTTTAAATAATATTTTGTTTGTAGGAACTATTAAATACAGACCGAACACTAATCTACTCTTAACTGCTGTTTACAAATTTTTAAAATGGTGTTTTTTTTGTTGTATTTTAAAGACAATAAAATATTCTTGTACATATTTAACATTATACCTGATGTCTAAAGACAACTACTCAAGATTCAAACTTTTGTTTTACTTGTAAATATGTTGCATGTAGTTTTATTTGTCAATATATTATGTTTGTTGTTACTCATACTTAATGGTTTTAATTATTGATTACTGTATTTGTATATTTACAATTGTGCTGCATGTACATTATACAAGTTCTATGAACTTCGTGCATCTATGCGCAGTTTGTCATGGACAATCTTGTAAGCTGCTTGCTTATAAATACCCAAAAAATGATTTTAAAAGGTTTTATACCTATTTTCTGACCTGAATACACCATTTCGGTACGTAAGTAAAATAGTAACTTGCAGTATACTTATATTCAAAGAACGGTTCAACAGGTCCTAACACTTCCTAACGTTAATGATTGCTGTTTTGCATGAATACGTAATTTATGTAAAACTGTACACTGTACGTATCGGAATAAAAATAATTAGGATATGTTTAGCAAGTACGGTGTTGTATAACGCTGAATTATGTACATACTGTTCGAACTATAAAAATATATAATGATATTCTCTCACTTTACAATGCTGAAATCAATATCATCATCACATTCCTCTGAGTGGAGTTAAAAAAAAAACTTGGAATTAAGTCATCAGTCAAACTTAAAGCCTGGTTTTCAAGAAGCTATAACCAATTATATCAGCTGAGTGAGTAATTTTCACCAGCAGCCGGAAAAAATATTATTATAAAGTGATATTTTCATGTATTTCCTCAATTAATACGACCACATACTCTATAGGCCTACCTTAATTTTAATTCATAACAATAATACCTTTGTTGTCATGTTGCTAGCTGCATTACATATTTCAAATACAGCATAAGTCCAAAGAAATACTTCAATGGCCAAATCTCCAAACTCGTGAGGATCAGAAAGTACCTCGTACGACTGTAAGCATAAACTAAAAGTCAAATTTGCTAGCAATGCAGTGATCATTACTGAGAACAAATCTTGCAGAGTTTCAGCCAACTGATAAGACTGTTCGTATTTGGACTGAAGTATACCAAGAGTCTCAGTCACATTAGGTATTTCAGAATTGAAGAGTGCATTCAGTTCAGAGTTAAGGAATGAAAAACACTCGGCACATAAACTACAAGCAACCACGAAAAACACAAATACAAATAGTTCGTGTCCATATGATGCGAATAGGTAAATAGGGAATGTAAAATATTCAGTATTTGACGAATATTTCAAAGCAACTTTTAAACTCCAATACCACCATAAAAGAAAAATAGAAATAAACTGTGGGATAACATTCTTCAAGAGGAACACTCGTTTGTTAATTCTTCCTTTCAGTATTTTGTCTACACATTTAAAACGTTTCAGTAGATCACGAAATAGTTCTTCTTTGACCATGCAAAAAATGCTGACAAACATTACATACATAATTAGCATTAAACGATTTACAACTTCTACAAGAAATTCAAGTCGATTACGACGTGGACGTGCGAAATGCATCATCATTCGCTCTACAAAAGCAAATAATGTTGCAATCCGCACTAACAGCATGTAAAGATTGCTTATTCTCTTCTTCCACAGAAAATGTTGATTTTTGTTGTTTCCATGAATATTGAAGTTCCACGAAAGAAGACCCAATACTTTACCTAAAACAATTACACAGTAAAGCAGTTCGTAAGTGATGGAGCTGTACTTTCTTTTCACTGCAGAAATTGTGATAGTCAGTATGTTAAGTGGTAAAATGTTCACTTGGCGTTGCATAATTTAGCAGTGTTTATCTTGCTGAATAAAAAGGTTCGACTGTACCCTAATACTTTTAAACATTGTTACCTGTAAAAAAAAAAAACAATCAAAGAACATTTTTTATTACTATTAGTCAATTTACCAAAATATTGCCTATGCAATAAAGTAAAATAGGGTACCAAATATTTAAATCGAATTTGCATGTTGATAATTATTTTTCAATGCATGATAGTAAAATTGTGTTTGAAAGTAAAGGGTATTTTAAAGTTCGACCACGAATTCTTAGATATGGGGAAGCCACCTGATTAGGTTGAAATTAGTTTCTTCGATTCAATATACAAAGAAATACAAGTAGGGGGTAATAACATACCCCCACATCACAAGAGCAGATGTTTATTTTCTTTTTTTACTAACAGATCCTTTGATGAGGATAGTGTTTGGTTTAATTAACGCAATTCTTAATTTAATCTTGGAAATTAACTTTGGTAATTTTTTTCACTTCCAGTCTGTATTTTCTGCCAATTCGAGGAAGAAGAATTCTGACATTTGTTGGATTTGTTGGAAAGAATTCGAGCAACATAAGTTCTTACTTTAGAATTACTTGTTGCATTTTATTTATCTAAATATTTCAATCCTATTCCATATTATTAAGTCAGTAATTGTTAGTTTCCTGCTAGATACAAATGGATGGTGAAAAGTAACATTCATTGTTCTTGCTTTCATGGTCGAATTGTTCTCTCGTATAATTCTGCCATTTTGTGGCTTAAAACTGTTTCTGTATCGCTGTTTAGATTCATACTTTGTAATATTAATGCAGTGATTTATCTGTATAGACAGTTTTTCATTAATATTCGTGGCAAAGATGAAATAACATAAATTCACAATTTTTGAAGCAACTCCACCAAATGCCAATATTCTTCTTCGTTGAACTGGTAGAAAATGTAAATTAAAAGAGTAAAAATTTACCAAGCAGCCTAATTGAACCGTCTATTATCGATAACAGGAAAGATAACTACGATGAAAATATCAAAGCATCTTACAGAAGCAAGACATACATGTCCGACCAATGCATCTTCCTTGTGGGAATTCTGCAGATTATGTACTGGAGGACCGAGACAAGAAGCCACCAAGTTGACACGCGATCATTGCTGTGTTACAAATTCGATGAGCTACCAAAGAGAGATGGCTGTGGCTATTTTCAACTACGACAGATTTAAAATCATTTGGTTATAGACGGCATATGCGGATCATGTTGCTAAAAATCAATATAAGGAAATTATTTTTAACCTTACTTCAGATGCTCCTTATATCTGACAATTCGTGCAGTCCTACTGGGGAGAGAATGAAATAACTGAACACGGATGAAAACATTAGCGCACAAAGTCATTATACCTCAACTGTGGCAGTTGGGATACTTAGAGACAGAATTGTAATGTCACTGGGTGTAATGTCATTATATATTACAAGCCCTCTAAACTATCAGTTGTGGCTCATTGGAGATAATCATTGCATTTACTGGGTTGGATATCAGTCGCACATTAAGCCATTACACTTCAATAAATACCAATTTATAACCCTTAGTAGTCATTAGCTTGGCATAGTCAAATTATACCTGGGGAAGTTTTATAAGCATGTGCTGATGAATCATATTATTGTTTGTCCCTATAAACTTTATAAAAACTTCGCTGAAACTTATTGTTAGTGACTACAGTATTCCTCTGTAGTAAATTTCCTTTCATATGCAAAGTGAAGGAAAGAGATTAGAGTGTACTAATATTTACATCCATAAGGCATTCAAAAGAAAAATTTAGCTTTGTTTTAATGACGTCCAGTGAAAAACAGAGGAAAGGAGCTACTCTACCTGTGTTTGTGTCTGTCTACATTACAACTTTTGAACCGATTGGCCTAGTCATTTCAAATTTTTCACATGCATTATCCTCCCTGTTTGTGGATTTAAGTTCGTTTACCAACAAAACTCGGCACGGAGTTCTGGGGATTTTGATTCTCAGATATAAAAATCAATTACACATTACGAGCATGCAATAGATGTATATTTAGGTAAATTATTCAGAAAATTACTTACAACTAAAAGACTTGATACATGTAACGACACGTAAAGCACTCATGTCACATATTTCAGTTAAACTTGAAGATTGTAGGTCGACAAATTCGACCCATACACTAATTACACGTATTCACAGCTTCTTTTTAATGTTTTACTATTATCAATATGAAGTAATACCAGCACCGGAATAGTTTATGATAAAAATATAGCCTATAAAAGTTCACATGTAAAACAATAAAACACGACGTTTCGGGGATAATTTGCACCCCGTTATCAAATGTGGATATCCGCTCTCTTCATTTCACTTCTTACCTGCACTCGCATATTCACTTCTTACCTGCACTCGCAGGGAAAAGGTCATCTTGCTGGTCTCCCTACTGTATTTGCTGTTTCGGCCAGCAATACATAGGTTCTTGGTTTTTAAACTTTTTACAATTTTAATTTTTAAGATGTGTCTGCCATAACATGATTTTGTGTTCTTTTATTTGTGTACGAAGCATTTGAGCGGATATCCACACTTGATAACGGGGTGCAAATTATCCCCGAAACGTCGTGTTTTATTGTTTTACATGTGCACTTTTATAGGCTATATTTTTATCAAAAATTACTATTATCAAAGCTTTGAAAAAAAAAACACGAAAATTTACCTCTTTGAATTATCTGTAAGTGTGGATGGTAGCGGCACATTCTCCTGTATAGTGTTAGCCTGCCAATAGTAGTTCTATTTTCAGCTATGGTAGCAGCTGTGGAGTGATTCGTGACGAACTAGTAAACAATATGCCTTGTAGTCTCCAGGAAGCTAATGTTTGCCATGCGTTCATTTCGTTGGTTTCTACCAAGTACATTTTCAAGAGAAAAACATCGATCATCGATCAATTTTTGATGAATGTCACCATTTGTAATCGTAATGTCCGGTAATTGGTACAAAGGATCGTGAATTATTGAAGATGTGAGAGATAAGGTTGAAGAAGCTATGCTAATGAACTTGGTTCGTAAGAAATAAGTATGCAATAACGACTTCGTTTACCCATTTAGGGTGAAATATTTCATGTGATCCTTTTTAAGGATAAAGTCATTTCTTTGAGCTGGATTATTGAATGCTATAATCCAGCACAAATAAATACCTTTTCGGTCTAAAAAGGATTATATTACGAACAAAGTTTCATTAGCATTGCCTGTTCATCCTTATCTTCCTGATCTTTAATAATTCACATTCTTTTGTAGCAATTACCAGACATTACGATGACAAATGATGACATTTGGTAAACAGTGTTTGATGATCGATGGTTTAAAAGCAACTATACTTGGTAGAAACCAACGAAGTAACCGCAGAGCAACCATTATCTCCCGTGAGACGACAGAGCATATTTTTTACTAGTTCGTTACAAAACACTACAACATTAGTTTTTGCAAGTGATTGTATGGTTGATTGTATGGTGGATTGAATATCCCGGTCTTAGCCTCTCCTGGTGTTTGGTCGACTTAGGAAACTAAATCACGTTTGCAATATTTACCTATTTAACTACTCCTTTAATTTTACTCTTCTACAATTCGACCTAGTGTGATCTGCACCACCCTCCCTGACTCCTGTTTGCGCGTTGGTCACACTCGATTTACTCACTGTTTCCTTTTGCGGGGGGGTTGACCCTCCTGAATGTTCTTGGTGTCGACGGCCACTTACGGTCCGGCACTTCCTTGTTGGTTGTCACCATCTTGATGGTGTTCGTCGTCGCTGCCATCTTCCGCATGACATTGCGCGTCAATTAGGTGATAAGTCTGTCCTCCTGTCCGGTGTTTTTCAATTTTTGCAGGAGGTACAGATGTATGACAAGATTTAGATTAGGGGTTTGAATAACATCGCTGTAATGTGTGGTGCAGTGGCAACCCGGACCACTGCACTGTGACTGAGGTTGGCACTAATGACCAAGTTGTCAACGCGCCATTAAGCCTCAATCCCCCCCCTCCGTGACTGGCATATGAAGATTTCGTGTGATGGAAGTGTTCACAGGACTTCCACGCCCCCTCGCATACTTTTGTTTGACTCACTGCTGGAAGTTAATCACCATTATGATTCCTACCAACTCTGAAACAAATCACCTCGGTACCGTGCACCACAACATTATTGCAAGTTACCTAGGTATCAACACCAGTGCTTGCTGTAATTGTTTCTGCCCAATTGAAAGATTATACTTCGCTTTGGAAGTCTGCATCTACGAAATAACTGCGCCTTTCTAATGTATCAGATTGTCAGTTTCGATTTGCCTCAAAATTAACAGCCTGCTGTCGTTCGGTTTAAAAGTTGTCTGCTTTTAGCTGAAACACAGATTCGTTTTTTTAGCGCCACAACAAAAGTCCGAAAGTCAAAAACAGGGGGTCGTAGACAATGCCACACTCCATGTGACCAGATAATTGACTTTTGAATTTGAATTTATGTACTACGTGAGCTTATTGGCCGTACATCATGCGCTCATTCTATAATCATAACCTAAACTAATCCTAGACAACACGAAGCACACAATATATACCCTGTATACACACTGTACACACCGAATATATACACTATGTAATCCTATACCTACAATACGTACATACAGAAGCAGCTGCAAATCAAACTTCCCAGTAAGTCCACAGAATTGCAACACCTGACACAGAGTCCTTTTAGCCTCAGCGTTCAATCGGGAGACGCCAACAATCCTTCTCAACTCCGCGTCCTAGTCCACCAGCAACTGGACCTGGAAGCCACCAAGCGATGACCGACAAGGAGGAAATGTTCCACGCTCTCAGCCTCTGTTCCACTTCTTCAGCTTGGTGTGTCACTGCAACCCAATCTAAATGCGTGTGCCCGTAGTATGATGTGCCCTGTCCTCACCCATGGCATCATCCTTCCCAGTGACGTCGTATATATTACACGGTACTGAGACCATTGGATGAATGCCATACAGGGTCTTTTTTAAATTATGTGCCAAGGCTGTTTGCCATGACGCATGTATCATGTGACTGAGTTAGCCCACTCAGACGGCCAATAATTTGCTATTCTCGTGTGTCAGTGGCTAACTCATGATGACATCACGGCAAACAGCTATGGCTTGAGATATACATCACTACAATCCCACTCTTTCTACTTGTCCTTAGTAGAGATACACCGCAGTACCAGAAGGAGATCCCTAGGGCTGACCGGAAATGTCACAATGGTATGCCATTCCTCAAACACTCGCCTGGCCATCTGCCACTTCATTCTCAAAGTGTCCCGAGTGTCCAGGCACCCAGTTTACAGACACATTGACCCCACACTGAAGAGTGCTCAAGAGTTTCAAGCCAATTTCGACCACCAACGGGTGGCTCACATAAAGCATTTTAAATGCCGCCTGAAAAAATCGAATCCCCGCTGCAGAGTTTGACAGAATCAGAAATTGTCTCAACCGCAGGTCCACCTCCACATCCAGTGCAATCGAGATTGCTGTTAACTCACCAGTGAATGCTGAAGGAAGAAGTGGTAGAAAGTAACTGTACTCCTGACGAACCCCACACCCCTGCTCCTTCCTCCCAAATCTCTCTGTGGAAAGATTCACCGCAGAAGATTTTAACACAGTCGAGCCCACCACACTCCTGACTACTCCTGACTACCACTCCTGACCACTCCTGACTACCATGCAGTGGCAGCACCTCTCCTCCTCAAGACCAGGGGTGCCCTAACCAACAACCACGGGGAGGGCAAAACGCCCAACCCACCCTGTTTTAGCAGAGAACTTCCCAGGCCCACAGATCCGAGCAATATATGGGTTCACTGGCCCTGCATAGAGTAGAGGACCAGCTTTCTGGCCACTAGGTGATCACCACCCATGGCTGTCATCTAAGAAAGAGTGCAGTCAGAAACTCCCTAGCACGGATACGAACCAGAACCTCTCCTGTTGGCACCAACGTCGAGGGCAGGCAACTGTTGTCATGTTCATGCAGCCATTCAGAGCTACCTGCACCTTCTGCAGTGCACCCTTCGAGCCCAGCAGGAAGGGGAAGTGAAAATCTGCACAGGCCCGTATGAACGCCCGATAGAGAGCCATAATGACAGACCACTGTCCTATTCGATGCAATGCTAAGCGTCGTGCACCCCATTTGTCGACGCGCCATTAAGCCTCATCTCCCCCCCCCCCCCAATTGTAGTCAAACTTGAATCGATTAATGCACATGTTTTCGCTTTGTTTAAAATTTTAAAGTTGTATTGTTGATGTTCATGCAGTACTCAAGTTCTTGTGGTATTAATGTCACAGAGTTATATCTTGAAGCACACATTTTTGATTTAAACAGTATTATAAAAATTCGTGTTTTAAATTAATAATGAAGGTGTTTCGGAAATTAAATTTCTTTTTTTACACCATATTTGCACCGCCAGCAGGCAGCGCTTATTAGAGTTCGCTTGCGCAATTGAATTTTAAAGAACTGGACAGGAGTAGGAGACCACAGAATGCAATTCTGCAACATGTAACTATAGGGCAACAATAGGCGAGGTGCACAAGATAGGATTGTAGCTGACTCGAACAAGATGCAACGATGCTCGGGCACGGGGAATGATTGAGGTCCACCGTGCCCTCAGTGACGTTCACTTCATAGTTTCTTCTGTTTATGCAGATAAACGTGGCTGCATATTTGGAACTCCCTGATTTCACCATTAAAACTGACTCCAAATCGTGCATAGTGTCAGGGAGTCTTCCTATCCTTTCTGTCCATGGGGCCATTCCCCTTGGCCAATTAAGCTCCCTAACCTGCTGAGGGGGGGGGGGGGGGATTGAGGCTTAATGGCGCGTCGACAACTTGGTCATTAGCGCCAACCTCAGTCACAGTGCAGTGGTCCGGGTTGCCACTGCACCACACATTACAGAGATGTTATTCAAACCCCTAATCTAAATCTTGTCATACATCTGTACCTCCTGCAAAAATTGAAAAACACCGGACAGGAGGACAGACTTATTGCCCAACTGACGCGCAATGTCATGCGGAAGATGGAACCGACGACGAACACCATCAAGATGGCGACAATCAACAAGGAAGTGCCGGACCGTAAGTGGCCGTCGACACCAAGAGCATTCAGGAGGGTCAACCCCCCGCAAAAGGAAACAGTGAGTAAGTCGGGTGTGACCAATTCGCAAACGGGCCAACACAACCTCCTCACGGCGACTGCGGCGACACGCCGAGTACCACTCCTCGACAGTGCCTTTAATGGCCCGTAACTTATTACCGTCCTGTCTGTCCCACAAGGTTTGCCAAAAAGCGTGTAACCTCAGACGCAGAGTTGGAAAGGCATCTGAGGGAACAAGGCTGAGATCCCTACCGAGAGGGCCAGAAAGGGCCCCTTTCGCAGCAGAATCAGCTTGTTCATTCCCTGCTATCCCAACATGGCCCGGGATCCAGCAGAAAAGCACGGTTTTCCGCTGGCCAGGCAAGCGGGAAAGCAAAGCTTGGACACGTTGTGTCAAGGGGTTCCGAGGATTGTAATTCGCCAAGGACTCAAGGGCACTCATGGAATCACTAAAGACAATGAAATGCGTGCCCTGAAGGTCAAGGACCCATTCCACCGCCAAACCAAGAGCCAAAAGCTCTGCAGAGAACACAGAATAGCCTGATGGAAGGCGATGGGCAACCGTTACACCCTTACACACACAAGCACACGCCACGCCAACGTCGGACTTCGACCCATCAGTAAACAGGCGCTGATAACCGGCGTACTGAGAACTCAGCCGCCGGAACTCCTGTAAGTACCTTGCTGGTAGAGTGGAACCCTTCGGGAGGGACGCCAGAGCAAAAATGAAACTGCCACCTGGGACAAGCCAAGGGGCAACTGGCATACTCCCAAGCCTCAAGACGCAGGGCATTTCAAAGGCTATCTCCTGACAGGACTGCTGGAGCCTATCGCGGAAATCACCCTTACCCACCCTGCGTCTACCGACTCGCAAGTCTGGCCCAAAAACCATGGACCAAGCAGGACTGGATTGCACAGCACGCAAACGCACAGCATACTGAATGACAAGCTGTCGCCGACGAATGGCCAAAGGTGGCTCCGAGGCCTCAGCATAGAGGCTGACCACTGGAGAAGTTCGAAAAGCCCCAGTCGCCACACGCAGGCCACTGTGATGCACTGTGTCCAACATCTGGAGAGTGGAGTCACTAGCCGAATCATAGACCATACACGCATAATCAAGTTTGCTGCGGACAAGGGCTCGGTAGAGGCGCAACATGGCAGCGCGATCGGCACCCCATGAAGTGCCCGACAGGACCCGCAAGATGTTAAGCGCCCGCAAAGCCTTGTCTTTAAGCTGGCGTAAGTGTGGAAGCCAAGACAACCTGGAATCGAACACCAGACCCAGGAAACGTGCCTGTGGGACAACAGGAATTTGTGCCTGTCCCAAGTACAGGCAAGGATCCGGGTGCAGTGTTCGTTGGCGGCAAAAGTGGATGCACACAGTCTTGTCCGGAGAAAACCGGAAACCATTACTTACCGCCCAGGTCTGGACTTTATTAATTGCCAGCTGTAGCTGCCGCTCGCAGGTCTGCATGCGAGCTGCCCGAAAGCGCAGGCCGAAGTCATCGACAAAGAATGACTGGGGAACAGCAGCTTGCTGAGCAATGGGGTTGATCCCTATAGCAAACAAGACGACACTAAGAACACCCCCTTGAGGCACACCATTCTCCAAGACAAACGGGCGGGAAAGAGTCGCCCCGACACGAACGCGAAAAGAACGGCCTGAGAGGTAAGCAGAAAGCAACAGTGGCATCTGTCCCCTCAAGCCATAGTTGTAGAGATTACGGAGAATCCCATAACGCCACGTCGTATCATACGCCTTCTCCAAGTCAAAGAAAACCTGAACCAGATGATGACGCAGGCGAAAAGCCTCCCTCACATCTGATTCAAGGGCAACTAGATGATCGATAGTTGACCGAAACCGTCGAAAGCCACACTGGGACACAGATAAGAATCCCCGTGATTCCAACACCCACACCAACCGCTCACTGACCATCCGTTCCATAAGTTTACAGACACAGCTAGTCAGAGCGATTGGGCGATAACTGGAAGGAGAAGTAGGGTCTTTGCCCGGTTTAACAATCGGGATGACCACTGCTGTCTTCCACGCTGCTGGAATAGAGCCCTCTGCCCACACACGGTTGAACATCCCCAGCAAGAACTGCTGGGAGGAAAGGGTCAGATGTTTCAACAGTTGATAGTGAACATCATCAGGCCCCGGGGCGGAGTCATGCGACTTGGACAAAGCTGAAACAAATTCATGCCAGGTAAATGGTAAATTGTACTCATGAAAGCGAGCCTCTTCTCTACGCTTAATCCCGAGGAAACCAGGATCATAATGGTCATCACTCGAGACCCGCGCAAATGCAGACGCAAGACAATTGGCGATATCTGGCACAGAAGAGATCACGGTATTCGCCACCTTCAGCTGTGAAACCGGGGAAGGCACGCTCCTCCCCGAAATCTGGCGCACCTTCCGCCACACCTGCTGAGAAGGCGTGGAGCGCGTGATCGACGAAACATAAGCTGCCCACGAAGCACGTCTAGCCTCACGGATGACATACCTGGCACGGGCACGACAGCGCTTAAACGCTACAAAGTTGCCAGTAGTTGGGCTGACCGTGAATGCACGCAACGCTCGCCGGCGGGCCTGAATGGCCTGCCCGCAAGCAGGCGTCCACCACGGAACAGGAACCCGCCGCGGCTGTGTGGACGTACGCGGGATAGTAGCATGAGCAGCAGCAAGGACCACATCAGTGAAATGAGTGGAAAGTTCATCCACATCAGAAAAGTCCTCAACCGCACGCTGAAACACAGCAGCCTCAGCAAAGGCTGACCATTCAGCACGCTTAAGCGCCCACCGGGCTGGCCTGGAAGCCACAGAACCCCCTTGTGTTGTGGACAACACAATGGGGAGGTGATCGCTTCCATGCAGATCGGCAGTGACAGCCCAAGTGAAGTGAACTGGGATGGCCAGCGAGCAAAAGGCTAAGTCCACCGCTGACCAATTGCCCGTTGCCAAGTTACAGTGTGTCATGGCTCCATCGTTCAGGATGCAAACGGACCCCCTCCGCATCCACTCCTCAAGGATCCTTCCCTTGTTGTCAGTATTAGGTCCTCCCCACTGGACATGGTGGCTGTTAAAGTCGCCCAGCAAGAGGAACGGGGCAGGAAGCTGTCGAACCAGGTCCTCCAGGTCACCAACCCCAAAGACCTCATCCGGTGGCAAATAAAGCAAACAGACAGTAATATCCAATTTGTAAGAAACTCGAACTGCTACCGCCTGAAATCTAGTGTGCAGAGGCACACTGGCATGCGGCTGAGAGTGTTGAACCAGCACTGCAACACCACCATGTGCACGTGGCACAGGGTCTGCATCCAGACGGTAGACAGAGTAACCCTTAACAACCGGATTATCCGACGCCTTAAAGCAAGTTTCCTGAAGGCAGCAGCACAGAGGTCGCCAATGCGACAAAAGCAGCCGCAGCTCTTCTGCATGGGTCCGATAACTTTGACAGTTCCACTGAACGATGGTATGCGCAGGCATTAGGGCGGGCTTAAGACAACACCATCCTCCTCAACTCCTCCTCTGGGCGATCCGAAAACATCTGAATCCTCACCCGAATCAAAAGATGGAGTGAGGGTCAGAACAAAGTTGTCCTCGGAAGGAGAAAAAGGTCCCGGATAATGAGAACAGGAAGTCTCTTCCTGCTCCATGGGCAGAGTGGTATCACAATGTTGAGGGGACGCAATGGACCCCTCAGCAAGCTGGCCGTTCAACGACCGTTTCACCGTCTCTCCCGGTGGAGACGTCTTCACAGGCGGAGTTGAGGCTTTACCAGCAGAAGCCTTCTTCTTCGACGGCTTCTGTGGCGCACTCCGGGCAGGCGGAGGCTTAGCCGAAGCCTTCACCTGCCTGGGAACAGTTAGAGCATCAGGAACAGGAACAGTAACAGGAGCAGAAGCAGAAGCATGTGCAGGCTGGGCAGAAGTCGACGGCACGGCAGCAACCGGGTCTGAAGGACCCAAAAGACCCTGCAAAGATGGATGTTGCTGGGTCAACAAAGTAACAAGCATGCCCACCGTCCTCGTCAAAGACCTGAGCTCAGCGCGCAAATCCGCCAAATCAGCAGACTCGCTAACTGGGCCAGGCAATGACGCACTGCACACCTGGGCAAAAGAACGTGTTAGCGTCGGCGCCGATAGTTTGGCTTTCTTCCGGGCCTCTGAGTAGGAAAGCCCGTTCTTAACCTTCAATTCCTGAACACGACGTTCCTCAACATAAACATGGCAGTCCCGTGAAGAGGCCTGGTGCTGACCACCGCAGTTGACGCAGCACGCCGGGCCAGCACAATCAGTGCCCTCATGGGCTGCCTGAGCACAGCTAACACAGGTTGGCTTAGCCTTACAGGAACCGCTGGTGTGGCCGAAGCGTTGACAGCGGTAACACCGCATTGGGTTCGGGACATAAGTCCTGACCTTCAACCGCAGGTAACCGGCAGTAATGTGCTGCGGTGCAACTGACGTATCAAAGGTCAGGAAAAATGTATCAGTTGGCTGGGCACCATTCTCACCTTTCCGCGTCAAACGCTTCACAGCCGTAACGCCTTGTGACTTGAGTTCGTCCAGGATGATATCATCGCTGAGACCCCTCAAATCAAAGCACGTCACCACCCCCTTTGCTGCTGTTTAAGGTACGATGCGGCTCCACACGCACCGGGCATAACCCCAGTGCACCCGCCTTCAAAAGCCTCTTTGCCTGAGCCCCATCCGCAACCTCAACAAGGTATCCCCCAGCACGGAGCCGAGAGACACTCTTCGGATCGGAACCACAGATCCCTTTTAGTGCTTTGTGGACCACGAACGGACCGAGTTGTGTAACATCTCGGCCCTCGCCTGTCACCACCAAGAACTTCGGGACTTGGTCCCGACTCTTACCAATGTCCGGTAACGGAGCACCAGGCCCAACCATCTCTGGTTCCCTCCTTTGGCGCTTGCTAGTGCGGCGAGGAGGGGAAGAATTTTGGGGGGAAGAAATATTTGCGGGGGAGGGGGGAGAAGAAGTTGCCATGGAGAGCAAAAAGAAGTCGCAGCGGTGCGCCCCCCAGAAAAGAAAAACCCAGCGCGGCACTCGGGTGATGCAGGGCCGGAAGCCGCATATCCAGGGCCCTGCACCAGGAAGCTAACACCGCCGTCTATCTCGGTGAGGTGGCAGCCTAAGCATGCCGAGAGGCGAGGCCACCAAGGAAGCCGTACACACCACCTCCCTCGATAACCCAAACAGTTCGGGTCCGTGATGCAGATGGATACAGCACAAGCCGCCTCCCCACAACGACAGGACCCGAAAAGTCATAGCTGATTGACCTTAGGCCGGCTCGCCCAGGCCACCCGTCCTCCGGAATAAGGAGCCAAAGCCCGAAAGCCAGGATCTCCGCCTCCACGGATTACTAGGTTGCAGCACACGGCCAACATGCTGGGGGATGACGATGAAAAGCCCAGTGGCCAGAATGGGCAAATCGGAATCAAACCCAAAAGGGGATTCAAACCGCCAAACATCCTCTAAGCAGCCACCCCGGGCCCGGTTTGTCTGGATGTCCCTTCACCTCTTTCGGACTAGTGCTTGCGACGGGTGTTAAACCTGCCCGCCATACACACCGTAGGCGCACTCGCAAACCGTAGTGTTGAGGTTTCTAGTGTTCAAGACGGACAAAAAACCCTCCGCCACGCAGACCCTTGGCACACTAGCAAACCGTGATCTTGGGTTCCCTTTTAGTCGCCTCCTACGACACGCAGGGGTACGGTGGGCTTATTCTACCCCCAGCCCACAGGGGGCCTAACCTGCTGATTTAGTTCTGCCAAGTTTTAATTGTTGTATTGTTGTAGCTGACCATTGTTATGGTAGTGTACTATTGTTGTTTTGTTACTTGAAAATAATTTGAGCTCCCATCTTGTTCTTCTCCACCCAGTCCATGGAAAGCCAGCACTTTCCCCCTACTCTTGTTTGAGTACGTTGAGTTTATGTATCTACCAAACCAGCATTGGGGAGATGGTCTAACTGCATCCGCATGGTCATGATGTCTTTCCCTTGAGTCCTGGATAATGGTTGTGTGGAAAGGTCCCTTTTTCCTGAGACTGGATCGGACTTGGAGCCCTGTGAGTAGTAAAACAAGAATCCGGAATCTCCTGGAGCTATTTCAAACCGATCCTGTAAGTTGTACAATTTCCTATTTCCTTACATCATGATGGCCTAGTTTAAGCCGGACATAAGTGCTAACTCCCCTATGCCTGTGTTTACCAGTCAATAGCCTATTGTTTATCCCAGTGTGTGAAACTTACAACCGTCCAAATTGTTAATTCCACAACGCCATGTATGGCTTAACGATCGTTGTCCCATTTATGCTTTCATGTACAGCCCAATTTGCCGAACTTTCGCCAATCAATAAACCAAAGGAGAGAAACTTCACAGTCCCCCTAACCAAAAGTTTTTGATTGATTACTTCGTAGCTTTTAACGTTGTTGCACTACTCTCGATCCACGGACACCTCTGGCTGGGCGTTTTATCTACCTTAGTGTGCTGCTATAAACCAGCCAAGCAGCACCGTACCGTCTCTAGGGTGATAAATCTCTCACATTTCTGGTAGCAACATTTCTGGTAGCATTGCTGTGCAACATTTTTTTCGTAGCAGTAGTTCATTTCTTGCAACATAATTGTTTACTGCTACGTCCCGCATTTTCCGTAGCAATTAACTGTAGAAGTAGTTCTTGCAGCAACCTACGTCAACATCCTAACCTTGTAGCGATCGTAGAGTAACGAAGTTAATCATCTTCACAGTGTACTTTGCAAACTTCACCCTAAAACGGCGTACCCCCAACCTCCGGCTTTATTATTGTTTGCCTTCAGGACACAAGTGATTAATGGTGACGACACCCCAATTTTCCGACAAGATTACTAGCCTACTTTATGAACTGCACGATTTTCACACCCCAAGTTCAAGTAGAAATAAACAGTTTTTCGTAACTGCTAACTAAGATTCAAGATAAAAGACCCCAATACAATCGAAGTGGGAAACCTCACCCCCGTGCGAACATCTTACCCTAAATGTCAAGCATAATTTTATTTGGTGCCTAGTTCATAATGTGTCTACATTGCTTTGTCTCTTTTAAGCAATTGGTGTCTTTTCAATGCTAGTTTCCCCATGTGTATTTCGTCACACATTTTTACACATGTCTAACCTAACTTCACACTGTTCACATCCACCAACCAATTAAGCCAAAATTCTATACTGATGTTTCTTGTAATTTATTATACACCTTTATTCTGTACCTTTAACGTATTTTATAGCAATTTATAGCAGTTTATATCGTGTGATTTTGGTTACACGTTATGCACTTTTTTGGTTACGTTGTTTTTGACCATACGTTTTATTGTGGAGCCCAGTCAATAAGTTTAAAAGCTCTTCAGTGATCAATGTGTATGGACCTGCTAACACATTTTATTTTACAATTTTTTACATTTTTAACTTAACAATTGTGTAGTGTGATAAAAAAAAATATGACGTTTTTTTTGCTCAATGCTGATTTTATTTAGTGTGGCTATTGAATATACTATAAGGGGTACAATTTTTCTGGTACGCTCGTACATTTGTGTTCATGTAAATTCATGTACATGAACATTCATGTACATTCATGTTTTGCTGAGGCGAGTCAACAATTATGTCACTATTTACTCCCGTTTTCTGGGATATTTCCCCTTTTAACTACAATTAGAAAGCAAATTGTTTTCCGCCTTCAGCAGCAAGATTACTTACCTTAGTATACTAAGTAAGAGTACCTGTGGAGATAATATTAGACAAGGTGTTGTTCAACCTACAGTGTCGGTACCCTAAATGCAATTTACCTGTCCCTTACCTTTTGTTGATCGAGCAACACACTAGTACTACTGTTAACTTTGGTGAGCTTAACCTTTTGCGACACAGCCTTTCCTTGGTCCACATACTTTCCCAGTTTTGCTTAATTGGAGCCTTTTGGGCCTTTTATTGGGATTGACCCAGATATTTATCATGCCTTTCTATGATTTAACCCAGGGTTATGTATTTCAACAATTAGTAGATGTTAGATGTTAGAATTATTGAATCTTATTTGTAAGGCCCTGTTCCTTTCCCCGTGGTCTGAGAAGGAACCATTTTTCCTCGTTCTTACCTTCACTTTACCCTTAATGATTTTGGAGGGATATCACATCTTTACATAATTTTTATTTTTCCGCTTTCCTTGCTTACCTTTGCTTCCAATGCAAGTAGGCTTGATCGTTTGTCAATAAACTTCGACATTTCGCATATATTCTACAGATTTTGTATTTTTTTTCGCTTTTATCGATTTTCCTTTCCCATTACTTGTCCGTATGGGTACCAGGGTTACCTCCCAACTGCTTTGTTAAGCTGGAGTGTATTATTGTGTATTTAAGGTACTATGCCATTGCACCTGCTATTTAATTGCTAATCTACCATTTTGTCTCATGATGAGGACCGTGGTGGCTTACGGGCTTTGCTTATCAGACCATAGTGACCCCGTCGCACAAAAGGGAGCCCTCTACCGCATGGACAGTGGTGCAACGGCAACAATCCTGAATAGAATTGACCGACCCCCGTACAACGCAACGCTTGTCCAAAAGTGCGCGTCGAGCTAGCAACCAACGGTGCCTTTGCTAGCAACCAACGGTGCCCTTGCAATGGGATACCTCGTTGGGGATGTATGTATTGTCGGGATGACTCCTGATGGGACGCTATACAAAAACTGTGTCACACTACGTGACGTCATTTTAGTGCCAAATGCCAGGACGAACCTCATCTCTTTAGGTATGCTGTTGAGGTCCGGTTACAACTGTAACACCCGACGGGGGGGCATCTACGTCTGCTCCAGCCAGCGTCCTACCCTCTCAACCTTTTTTTTTTGCTGAAAGGGGTAACTTGTTTGAGACTCATGCCATCC
>JAHWFP010179074.1:2550-21410 GCA_023313725.1 Lithobius niger | reverse complement strand
TTACAACATACCTGTGAAGAGAGCGATCAGGAACAATAATAATTGGCTGACCATACCTTCCTTCAGGAACTCTTATGGAACGAGAACCATGAACTTCATTTCACCCTCTTTACTAAACAAACTCCCCATAAACTTACGCGAAATTAGGAATAAATTTCGATTGAAAAAAGAATTAAAAATGTGGATGTTTTTAAAGAAATAAAGCTCCTGCTTTAACCTATGATTCTATTTACGATAGCATCTTTTTTTTTTACTACTCTTTGCATTGTACTTTTTATAACAATTGACACCTGTTATCCTTATATAAAAACTTGAAAATGTATTTTAAACAACACATCTGTTACCTATATTCTATAATTTTTTTTTGTTAAATGGCACATACAGTCTGCGGACTCGGGCCTTCAGATGTAAACCTTACGAATAAATTATTATTATTATTAATATTATTATTGTAAATATGTTTATATTTTAATTTGTAATTGTATTGACCTGCACATACAAATTGTTTAATCAGTTTCGTGCTTAATCATAAATAAATAATAATAAAAAAAAAATTATTATTATTATTATTATTATTATTATTATTATTAAGACAGTTATTAGCATTGTTTGCAGCAATGGTTCTGAGGATAAAGTTTGAACCTCATCCGATGCAACAAACATTCCTCGGCTTCAACTAGGAGGTAATTGTTGCATATCTTGTAGACACAAATGCCGTATCCTCCTCACCATTGTTGCAGACAGTCGCCAGTGTTAGTAAGGGTCGACCTAGGACCTCTGTGTTAAACTCTCAACTTTGAGAGCGTATAACTCCGTCAAAAGTAAACATATTTAAACCAAATTTGGAGTCTAGCCTTGACTAGTAAAGGCCTGTCTGTAGTCCAAAAATTGTGAAATTCGGTCCAGCCAAACCCGAGATGCAGACAGGGGCCAAATAGACAACTTCTTGTTCAACTTGTTGTTGTTGTTGTTGTTCTGGGGATACTTTCGTCTGTCCTCTCTACAGGTCAAACCATTTGTCCAATAAAGCTGGTTCTTAGCTCATTTTACAGGTATTGCTCTGTAGATGTGCCCTTTTCATAAGGCCTTTTCTAATTGGTCAAGTGGTTCAGGGGTTACGGAGCTCTAAACAACCAGATTGATTGTTTTACATTGTTTTAAACATTGTTATTATGCAACAATACCAATTAGCAAACGCCAGCTGCGAGACATAGACTGAAGATTAAAGGATTTGTTTCTATTGTTACCATTGGCGATAGCCAGATTAGTAAGGGTCAGCCTAGGGTCTCTTGTGTTAAACTATCAGCTTTGACCGTCAACTGCACTGTTTTACAGTTTAGCTGCAATTCTAAAAGTAACACGAATTAATAAACAAAAACGGAACGTTAAATGTTTAGAGTAAGGATCTAAAAGTCAAAACCTAGAAGGAACACGGACAAGCTTTGACAGTCAGGGTCTAGCTGTAAAATTTTGTCAGTAAGAGACTGGAAAGCATTAGACCCTTACTACCCGGTGGTCAGCAATAAATACATTTTCACGAAAAACTGGAAATCATCCTACAATGACCCATGTGATGATCAAGTGGTAGTATGGTTATACGTTTCCTGCTTTGCTTTACGTTGAAAATTATTTTTCAATTTAGTAACATGCCAGCATATTCGTAGCAGACAGCATTATGGTAATCCTCTACCATAAATCTACGAAATATAATAAAAATTCTAAAGCATCAAAAGACAAAATGCCAAACTTCACAAGAAAATTGTGTTATTAAAGTTCCAAAACAATATTCTAAGAACAAAGAAAACCTGCTACAACCGTTCATACACACGTTCAGTCCGAAGAGACTAGAACTAATCTAACCACCGGGTAGTAAGGGTCTAATGCTTTCCAGCCTCTTACTGACTTTCAAAGCTTGTCCGTGTTCCTTCTAGGTTTTGACTTTTAGATCCTTACTCTAAACATTTAACGTTCCGTTTTTGTTTATTAATAACAGTTACATGTATGCAAGCGTTTGTGTCAACTTATTTTTCTATCTTTTCAGATCCTTTTGCACCACCCACATGAAGACCCAAAGAATTTTTTGTACACAAATCCAGGACAACCTATTCATCCTAAAAAAGAAATAACTATCCTGTTCTTCATTAAACAAGTTAGTTCTTTAGCATTACACGAACACTAATGCACTGGACTGCAGTAAACTTAGTAAGGGACCAGTCATTGTTATTTATGGCTGGGGAGGGGTGGGGGAAGAGGAAAAATAAAAGCAAATTTCCTCTGAATCCTCCCCCAAGATCCTAAAATTTAATCTTGCTCCCCCCCCCTCCTCCCATTCAAAGTCGAAAAATAATCTGAATCGCTCTAAAAAGTAAGGTTTTCTTACGCCTATCGAGATTGCGTGTAGATGTTTTCTATATCCAAGTTACATAAGAAGCAGTCTGCTTTGAAGAGTTACAAGTTGTAAGGAACAAACGTGCCTCCTTTTTGACGAAAGGACAAGGATGATTTAAATATATTATAGGCATTTTTTACGTTTTTCCTTAACTTCAAGCAAACTTCCCACAGTTTGGTAACTGCGAATGTTAATAATATCTTTAAAAAGGGAAATGCTGATGATCCCCAGAACTACAGACGTGCTCATCTTACTGTTGTTCCTGGTCAAGTTAACAAGAGATGATCCGGAACCAGATGTTGATTTTAGGGTTGGCCATTCTTCTACTCCTTAGCCACTACTTACTTTGGACGGATTGACAGAAGCCCTGGACTTTGGTGTACCATCGGATGAAATTCTTTTTGACTTAAAAAAAAAGCTTTCGATCTGGTGGTGCATAGTAAGCTTCAATTAAATTATATGGTTTTGATGAATAGCTTTTAGCATGGTTTGCAGTTTTTTTTGACTGGTCTCATTCAGAGAGTTGTAGTTGGTAGTTCTACTTCTGCCCCAGTGAATAATGTCAGTGGAGTCCCCTAAGGATCTGTGCTTGCCTCTTTTTGCTTTGTTTTTTCGTAACGACCTTTCTTGCATGGAGGAGCAAATGTTTGCCGACGACCTTTAACTCCACTATGCAGTCATTTACATACGGGACAACTTACTGATCCAAAGTGAAATTGACTTTGTTTCTTGCTGGGCTAAGGACTGACAATTTTCTGTCTCCAGCGCCAAAGGTAAAAGCTTTCATGTTAGAAATAAAAAATAAAAAAAACAATGTATATTTGTGCAATGGATGTATTCCTCTTCCACAAGTTAGTTTGTCAAGGATCTTAGTGTTTGGTTTGACTCAAGGTTAAAATCGACTGTCCATTGTAGGCACGGTGTAGCGAATGCTAATCATCGTTTGGAGATCGTCCATATGATTTTTACTTTGGGCTTTCTGGATACTAAGCTATGGCCCAACAAGGTCTATGTTCGTCCATTATTACACTATGTTACTTGTTAGCCCGGTCTGGTCCCCCATGCCTTCGTAAGGATATCGACCACCTTGAATCCATCCAGCGTCGCTTCACCAAATCATTGACAGGCATGAGGCATATACCATTTGCCTCATACCCAACTGGGCTCTTTGGAGCTGCGTTGATTTAAGCCCATATTATTTGACTTTTAAAAGTCTTTGGGGATTTTCTGCCTATTGAGCTACCTGTTTATGACCTTAGTGTGGGCACCCCTACAAACGCATCACTCCTATTATGAGACTTCATTTGCTGTAAAGGTGGTTTTCGTTTGAAATTTGCTGTCTCAGCAGACAGTTATGGACAGTTATGGAATGTGTTCAGGCGGACTTTAAACACAAGCCACTTAACCCGATTTCTAAAAAGACCAGAATCTTGTGTTTAACTTTTGACATTTAACTCTTTGTTTTGACGAACGCTACTGAAATGCCTCTTCATTTTTTTTTACTGAAGCCAGGCGAATCTATTTATTTATTTTTAATGAGACCATAAAACTTTTTACATATTTTATTCATTAATTTGTTATGAGACAAATGGCCGTCCACACTTTTTCCCTCCACTTGTGGTACCGTCAGGGACCTTTGTGTCACCGGCAGGACTAGCCTCGGTGGTGAGGCCATTGAAATTCAATCCCACCTTTCCAATGGCCATGCAATTTTTAAACTTTTTTTTTTGTACTTATACGCATGCATTTAAGTTTTATTAGCTTGCATTAGTTTTCACCTTACATTTTCCTTTTTATACACTCATCCAAAATCCCAGAAATCCAAATATCTTCTTCAAATCCGTTTTGTGTCAAGATTCTTATAGTAAGATACAGTGAGCACGCAGTTTGCTTGTATGTCCCCTACCCTAACACAGTCAGCACCTAAATGACTGAAGATACCAAGTAGCCAGGAAACGTTTTCAGAAAGATGATTTTAAAAAAAAAAAACTATGCAAGCTACCATTAATACTGACAACTTCGAAAGCTTGTAAACATACACCGTCAGGGATCAGGGGAAGCCGATTCAACTTTAGAAATTTTCACTGCCTCTTTGTGGCACCACAAAACTGTATGAATCTCTCCCTATTCCCGCTGGCCTAAAATCCATGACCTCCCTACCTTTTTCCTCTGGCTTTTCCTCCGGCTTTTCCTCGGCGATAAACAATGGCAGGTCCCTCAGCCCATTGATCTTTAGAGGTCGCCAATGGTAAATCAAGTGTTTCGCTTAAAAATAGTACAGGATGCTCCATAAATTTTCTCTCATTATTTTCACATTTGCCTTTGCCCAATTAGCCGTTACATTAACCAAATTGACCTGGTTTGGTTTATTGTATGTCCATGCTTCAGATGCTTAAGTTTGTTCAACCCCATTTTTTTTTAGCACACTGTCTAACAAACCCTGATTTTCGTTCGCTTCGCTCACTCAATCAGCACGTCCCCCTTCAGTTGATACTCTCGACGTTAATGTTAATTACGGAACGCAGCTGGAACTGCTCACTCAACTACAAACTCGGCACATCACTAAGACCTACTTCTTTAATAAAATTATTTGTTTCCTACTTCATTGGACCCTGTGTTCACGATCTGCATTTTGTTTCCAGCTGTTCTTGCAATGAAGTACTCCCAGTCTCTTAGTGTGTTTGTTGTTTTTGTAAGCTGCCTCTTTGCGGCAACAATCTATTCTGGCAAATAAGTACTGAAGCGATACGTGTATAACACTTAAGTATGTTATAAGAGACTGTTGGATGACAAATAAACAATGGTTAAACAATAATTCTGCATTTACGCGCCACTTCAGGGACATTCGAATTCGAAATCACCTTGCGTTTTTGCCACTGCGGCATTACCTTTCACCATTACGTGGGTGTAGGACGGTCCCTATCTAAGTTAAATGAGTTCGGTTAGAATTGATGGAAAGAATAGTTCCCTGTTTTCAGAAAATCTTAAGTATGTCCATTTCGGACCATTAGAGGGGTCGTAAGAGCACTTTGAATTCGAAAATCACCATACCCTATCGCCACTATACCATAACTTCTACACCTTTAAATGGGCTTACGACTGTCCGTATCTAGGTCAGACTTTTTCGGATCGGGTTGATGGAAATAATAGAGCTCCACTTTTCAGAAAATACTAATCATGTCCATTTCGGGGGGGGGGGAGTAACTCCTTAGCCGTCAACACAATTCTGGACTTTTACATCTTTTACATAATGTACCCTTTCAGCCCTAAAATTGTATTTGGAGTGTATCACCCTTAATGAGCGAAAACGATCTCTTTTTCAGTTGGTTGTTATAGTGATTTTTGTGTTCTTGCGAGCCCTTTAATAGCCAGAATTGTACATGCTGAGGATTTTTTGAAGGGGGGGGGGATCAATTTGATCCATCAATCGCAACAGTTATTGTAACTTAAAAAGGTACCCTCCTACGCCCATTTAAAGGCGAAGAGGTGATGGCATAGCGGCAAAAGTGTACGGTGATTTTCGAATTGAAAGAGCTCTTACGACCCCTTTAATAACCCAAAATAGACTTGCTTAGGACTTTCAGAAAGCTGGGGATCTATTCTTTCCGTCAATCCTAATCTAAATCATTAACTTAGATAGGGACCGTCCTACGTCCACGTAAAGGTGAAATGTAATGGGGTAGTGAAAAAGCACAAGGTGATTTTCAAATTCAAAGTGCTCTTGCGACCCCTCTAATAGCTCAAATGGACGTGATTAAGATTTTCTGAAAGGTGCTGATCTATTCTTTCCATCAATCCTAACAAAAATCGTTTAACTTATATATGGATCGGCCTCACGACAGTTAAAGGTGAAAAGTAATGGTGGCGAAAGCGTAAGATGATTTTCGAATTGAAAGTGCTCTTGCGACCCCTCTAATAGCCGGAAATGGACATGCTTAGGATTTTCTGAAATGTGGTGATCTATTCTTTCCATCAACCCTAACCAAATCGCTAGGGACCGTCCTACACCCACATAATGGTGAAAGGTAATGCCGTAGTGGCAGAAGCGCAAGGTGATTTTAGAATTCGAAGTGCTCTTGCGGACACTCTAATAGCCCAAAATGGACATGCTTAAGATTTTCTGAAAGGTGTGGATGTATTCCTTACATCAACCCTAACCGGAATCGTTTAACTTAGATTGGGACTATCCTACGGCCATTTAAAGGTGAAGAGGTATGTGTAGCGATGAAAGCGTATGATAATTTTAGAATTCCAAGTGCTCTTGCGACTCCTCTAATAGCCCGAAATGGACATGCTTAGGATTTTATGAAAGGTGGGGAGCTATTCTTTACATCAACCCTAACCGGAATCGTTTAACTTAGATTGGGACCATCCTACGGCCATTTAAAGGTGAAGAGGTATGGCATAGCGATGAAAGCGTATCATGATTTTCGAATTTGAAGTGCTGTTGCGACCCTTCTAATAGCCCGAAATGGATATGCTTAGGATTTTCTGAAAGGTGGGGAGCTATTCTTTCCATATTGTTTAATTGTTTCGAAAAGTACTTACTGCTAACCTCTGTAAGTGATTTCAAATTTTTTAGAATAAATATAAAAACAATTGTGGTGGTCTAAGTAGCATTGTACGTTTCTGTATTGATTTGCATACACCCTATTTTTCTAAATCACTTCCGGCTGACATATTTACATAAGTTTAGTAGCATTGTAAAGGTGGCTTAATTACAAACGTGTTTTAATCATCCAGAAGCCGATACAACTCTTTTGGAATCCGATAACACAGTTGAAAGCATAACGGTATGTTGAATTTCATCGAAAAAACGGCCATATTGGAAAATGGCGGCTGGAAAATTCGGATGAAATTTCTCAGATGTCTACCTCTGTTTTTTTAAATCTACTATAATGTGCCTGACCACTGTAACAGGTTTCATCCGTCCACTCAAAAATTCCTACGGGGGTATAGGCCAGGGACTGGATTATAGTTGCAACCCCCATTTTAGCTTCTTCGTACTACTCTTTACTTGTCTGCCAAAATTTAGATATGCACATTTTCCTAACAAGCTGTAGACGCGGATTTACACCCTATGATAATTACAATGGGAGCCCTGCCCTTAGCTAGCTAGTAGCTTGCTAGTAACATAAATCAACGTTATTGAGGGCATATTTTCTCTATAAAGGACATGTTCCCACATTTTAATGTTGTGGTTATCTTCGTTAACTGGACCCATGAAGACTCCTGGTTCCAAACGATTTGCAAAGATTTCTGCCATATGGGAAATTTACTCCAGTAGGCTGAAATCTAGACATGCTGGTGTGCCCCCGTCAAATGGAAAGGCGGTCATTAGTAGAATGTGTCTTTTCCTGTAACGAGCCCAGTGTCGGACTGGCCAGGTCGGCTAGTTGACGATCGCGAGGGCCCAAGGGCCCGAGGGGTCGCGCAGTGGCCCCGAGCCTTGGCACAAGATCTGGAAATGTTTGGGAAAGAAATGGAAGAAGGAAGTAGACAACACGTGACGCGGCTGTCCCATTCTTTGGATCAGACTAGAGAGAGCAACAGACGTTTTTCTTGTCGCTGCCAACTTCACTGCACTCTTCGCGTTCTTATTCAGTTAAAAAAGGATTAAAAACAAGGTAGCACAGCTAATTAGAATTAAGTGCAAACCCTTTTTTTTTTTAGCATTTGTTTGGTGTAACGTTAAGGTATTTTAAAATCATCCGTGAGGATATGCTGGCTTTTTTTTTTTTTTTTTAGAAACGAACAACCTTTTGTACCCCGACCAATTTAGTTTTTTACTTATCGTTTTTGCTATGCAATTGCTGTTAACCTTAGATAAATGGACTGCTGCACTTGATCTAGGCATCTCCACAGACGTTACCTATTTTATTTCATTTTCAAAAGGCTTTCGAGTCTGTTGTGCACAATAAGCTTAAATTCAAATTGGCTAATATTGCCTTTTGTGTCCCACTTTTTGTGCGGATCGCTGACTTCCTCTCCGACCGTATTCAACAGGTTGTAATCGAACAGACACTTTTGTCAACTCGAGCTGTAATAATAAATGGGGTTCCACAGGGATCGGTCCTCGGTCCTCTACTCTTCGTTATTTTCTTGAACGATCTTACAAATCATGGTTTGATACAAAACAATCCAAAATATAAACTTGCTAATGACTTCAAAGTCGATACCGAACAATAATTTACAGAGGAGGATTCCATTTTTCTCTCTGCTCAAACTGCATCTATTGTTGAGTGGTCTGAACGATGGCAGCTACCGCTGGCTGATACGAAATGTTGTGCATTCCACATCGGAAGGCAAAATTTACTACAGCAATACTTCCCAACTTGACTCTGTTAATCAGATTCGTGACCTAAGTATCCTTTTTAACCACAATTTAAACTCTTCCATCCATTGTGGAAACAGTTAAAGCGGCGTTTCGTACACTGGAAAAAAACTGGAAAAAAGAAATTTTGTCTTTATTCAGGGAAATTCTTTAAGTGAGATGTGGAAACACTGCTGCCATCATCTGTGTGCTGCCACATAAATTTATCACTGCACG
Organism: Lithobius niger; assembly: GCA_023313725.1. Lineage (NCBI taxonomy): Eukaryota > Metazoa > Arthropoda > Chilopoda > Lithobiomorpha > Lithobiidae > Lithobius > Lithobius niger. The sequence continues at coordinate 12,471 of JAHWFP010179074.1, read as the reverse complement.
TATACCTCAGAGTTAAAACCACCAGTACAGAACATTGTACACTGTAGAGACCCCTTTCTTTAGTCTTACTGTTCTAGTTCCTCCCAACATGAAACAACACTAGGCCATACCCTGCCTCGAGATCTTCAACACCCACGGGAAAGACACCCTAGAACATTTAAGCAAAGTTACTGGAGCCAGTCGAACTGCCTCTTAATTTCTATCGATCTCTGATGCTTAGGTACCCAACCTCCGTCACTACATTCCATGATGATACCTTCCCCCTCCCCCTCCTGCTTTGATAAAATTGCTTGCACAAGCACATGATCAAGACGCAACTGTTCAAATTTTCCAGACAGTTCAGATTGACGATTCCACCTTGAGAGTCCATCAAAACTTTGAGCGGGTGCCTGCCCTCTAAGCCAGACAAAACACAGAACACATTATGCATTGAGTTACCTGCCTAGGAAAGCATGAAGGATGTGGCACGCTATGCCGAAAACGTTTTTAAGGATGTAGTCTTAAGGAGCTTGCCGATGTCCCTTGGCTCACTTACACCCATGAGTTTTAGGGCGCAAGTTCTAGCATTCCTTCAGAATCCTACCTTCCAAGTCGGTCCTTTCCTTGATCAAGCAACGAAGTACAAGACAACAGCCTTGTACCAAACCAGTTTCCATATGTAGGGCAGTGACTGGCATATTCCTCAAACACCTTGTCGCCACTCGCAAGAAGTATTCACCTCCAACTGCAAACCTGTGATACTTGCCTGCCAGTGCAACAATTTAAACACACCAACAACCATAATTCCCCCATAAACAAAGAACCAAAATGGAGCGAATTTTCCACGACAACATTTCTGAACACACTTATAAATTTCCAGTTGGTTGGATACAATTGGTAAACGCACAGAAAACATAGATTATCCAGGTTTTAAAAAGAAAGTAATAATCAGCATTTCTGACGAAAGGGTGGGCACATCCTGACAAAGCGAGCGATTTGTGCGTTGTAAACTTTCCAACGTAAAACGTACTTTCTTACTATGCAAAATGCTGATATCTAACACCCGTAACACAGCTGTGTTTTACGAGTATTTAAGCAAAGACTTAGTCGGAGTTGCTTCTTAAGTAGTAGTTCGGTACCACTGTCTGTTACCTGAGCAATGAATTCATTTCCTTTGCTTAGGCAATAACTTAAGTTATCGTCTCCTACCACTGCTGTCTCAAAACCCCTACTTGAAAGCTAAGTAATGCCTGGATCTGAGTAAATTTTCAAGTCCTGGCATGAGTGGACTTAAGTAACCGTTTTTGCCGATGGAGGCAGTAAACTTTGCCTGTAGAAAAGTTATATGGCTGAAATTTCGGTGCTGTACCTGTGCCACTTACCCCAGCACGCATGCCGTTTTTTGGAGCGATCGAAGCACCTTTCATTTTTTCTGTGTTGCTACGCTTCTGTCGACTGTACAAGGAAAAGCCAACTTCGGGGCAGTGATCCATGCAACGTTATTTCCTATAGCGCTGAGAGCTAAAGAGTCACACGGGCCGGGGGATACGCTAGGACGTCCCGGGAAACGAGATGCATCTACCCACCAATTTCAAGTCGATTATACTTGTGGTCGTGCTCTAACGCTCAAAATAACTAATTTCGTTTGTCCACACAACGTTAGTTGCCAGTAACACCGACTTGAAAGTCTGGTGTTCGGACTTTTCGTCCCGAACTGCCGGAAGGAACCTTTTATTTTCAATAATTTCTTTTTTTGAAAAAGTCAACAGACTACGGTTATGACTGCGCATACCTACATACGACAGTTATTTTCCGACAGTTCTGACTGAGGAGGATTCAGAATGGAACCACAGACCCCCCACAGTTTTGACTGCGCACACTTCGAGTTTCATTCTTCGTGTATTTCAGCAGGAAGGTTGCGGCAATTTAGACTGGTGACTGAGGGTTTCGGATGCCCTATCATTCCTTTTCAAAGCAAGCGCATCCTCCCCCCCCCCCACACACACACATACACGGTACTGGTTGTGGACTGCCAGATGTCCACTCGATGTACGGTATTTTCCGGTGGTGTGCATTCTGGGGGACAAACAGTCCGAGCACGGATTGTAAGGGGCGAAAACTCCTACCTTAGAGAAGTAACATGGACCCGGGGATAGGCGCTATAGAATGCTCTCGGGGATATGAGACGCATAGATACTGAGTTTGAAGTTCTCAACTATTCCCAACAACACCTTTTTTTTCTTTTACACTCAAGAGAATCTTCTCTTATTATCAGTACCGTAGCGGTGGGGCAGGGGGTGCTTTAGCAGAGCAGGAATGACAGGGCGTCTGATACCCCCACCAGTCAGAACTCACTGTCGTGTGCAGGTATGCACAATCAGAACTGTAGTCTGTTGACATTTTCGAAAAAAGAATCGGTGAAAATAAAAGGCTCCTGCTGGCAGTTCGGCACGAAAAGTTCGGGCACCAGCCTCGTAAGTCGGTGTTACTGGCAAATAACATTGCGTGGGCAAACGAACATAGTACTTTTGAGTGTTAGAATTATTTCCTAATATATTTCGCTTGTGAAAATGCAACTTTTGGGATCTGACCATATCAGAGAACAGACCATATCAGAGTTCATGACAGCCAATGAAAATGCTCAAATTAACCTAACAATGACGAAACGGCCAATAAAAACGGCTCAAATTAACTAAAGAGGTGGCAATGAAAGAGGGTGAGCGGGTTCTTTCTTGGCTCAGTAACAAAGAAAAATGGGCGAGCAGCCGACAATGTGAACGGATGTGCCCTGTAACAATCAGGAACGAACGAAATATTGCTGCTATATTTCTGACTACTAGAGCCGAGTTGAATAGTTTCAAAATTGGTTGAGTAACAATCACTGCATGCAAAATCGTTGTTCGGGTTAATATCGTGCTTGTTATCAACACTGAGAAACGGGCAATTCAGGCACACTATGAGAATAAGAGTGGTGCCCTCCATTGAAAACGATATATACTTCCCTAACAAAACAAAACACGAGGGGTTCCAAGAGAGGGGATGAGGACTTGGGGGCACATTCAGACAACACAATGAGAGGATTCGGGGGGGGGGGGGGAGGGGATGGTGGTACCTGGGGGAGGGGCGGTTGGCAATCGTTTTCATTTCATGATGCCCAGTAAATTATTTCACTCACGCATGCAGGAAAAAGCTAGTCCGGCGTACGTTACGGTGAGGGTACAGCTGTAGTTTATTATTATTATGCCAACGATTGTTACGATTTTCTGATTCTATGATGATGAATTGATAATTTTGCATTTTATCTAGGTTTAGCTGGTGACCCATCGGGGTCTGAGCTCCGGGTAAAACTTAATAAACGCGTGTATATATAGTCTCATTTTGTTGGGGCGTGCTGGCAGCTGAACTACGGAGGCTCATAGCCACTCGTTTCCTTGTGTGGTTACACGATAAACCACAAGCACTACTTAGGAGTGTTTACTTGACCAAGTAATGCTCAAGTTTGATGGCAGTGGTGACGACCATTGTTCAAGTCATTACTTACAGTTCAAGTATTATAAGTTCAAGTATTATATATATATATATAATAGGCTTGGGTGGCACTGAGCAAATTCATCATATGTGTGCGTGTTTGTGTGTGTGTTAATGAAGTTCAAGCGAGAAAGGGGAAAGGGGTGACCAGGGAGGTGGCTCAATCTGACCATGCAGTGGGAGAATATGGGGGAGGGAGGCAGGAGGATGCGGGGGGGGGGGGGGGGTAGAGAGGGGGGAATGGTGTCGGCGCCATTCCGACTGGTAATTAGGTATTCGGGAACCGGCTAGACCGGCGTATGTTACGCCAGGGGTACAGCTAGTTTGAATAAAATTGCTTACTTACATTATTAAGTTAATAAACTGTTCTGTGTAGTTAGTAATAATTTGATACTTGACTTGTTCTAGTACATACGTGTGAACACTATACATCGTCCATGTAAAGATGCTGCTGAAGTCGATGCCTGTTGGCAAGATTGTTTCGAATATCACCTTACAAAAAATGTAACTTGTCGGTAAGTACACTATTAGAATTTGCTATGCATTAAATAAAACACACTCACAGGTTAATCCAACCTAATGGTGCTTTGCTGAGTATAACTGAACAACGGAGTTACGGCACCACACAGTTACCGAATAATGCAGTTAACAGACTTACGCAGTCAATCCATTGTTGAGACTTACGTTCTGCCTCTTCTTTTTTCCGAATTGCTCCTTCGGTGATCAAGGGAATTGAAATTTGGCCCATCCGCCCAACCCTTCTTCCCACAGTATGCCCATCGCAGGGAAGAAGGGAAAAGACGACTGTTGGTTCTTCGAACATTGTAAAGTGAAAACGAAAATTAAAAAAAAAAGCCGATTGTCTGAATGGTTTTGACACAGGGAGCCGTCACAAAATAATGTTGCGGTGCCGGCCTTAAACTCACGTCTCTATACTGTACATAAACTACTCTCTTAAACGCGAGAGTATGCCGGCCCCAAGAGCCGGCACCCCAAGAGTATTTTGTGACGGCTCCCTGTGGGTTTTCATGTCGTTCACTGTCAATTGGTGTTGATTTCGAGTTTTGATTTTAGGTTGTAAACATTTACTACAACTTCTAATGTTAAAACACAAATTTGAAACATTTGTGTTGACAAAATTTCATCAATCGGGGTTGAAATTTTGCAATGATGTTGATCAGCGACCAACTTTAACCACCCAAAGTGACAAAACCAACATTCCACCCGAATGGGATAAACTGAAAGCTGTCTAAAATGTGTTAAACTGCTGTGTCCTCCTGTGGGCATCGTTAACTTTTTCTTCTTCTACTCCTATTCGTCTTTTTTCTATTCAGAACATTCAAAACTAAAACGGTAAGGCTTTGAGAGTTTACAACTTAATTCACTAGGGAATTAACATGAATAGGGCCTTTTTTAATAATGGTCATTTTGTCTCCAACGCCTAGGGGTGAGTATTGACCTTCAAGTCACCAATATTTTCAAAGGCATAGATATCGTTGAAAGCACTGCTCTAGCCTAACGTTGTTCTCATCGTTTACAGTTGGAAGACAAATTTGTTTAGGTTCGGCCAGTGGCGGATTTAAGGGGAGCGGCTCAGGTGGCAAGCCCCAAGAAACCCCACTCTTTCCCGAAAATTCTGGGGTCCTTTTTTTTTTGGCTTCTGTCGTTTGCATTACTTTGGCTTTTTTCTTATTTTTAAACTATTAGTGCCCCCGGGAATGAACGCCAAAAAGCCCCTTTTAGGTCGAAGGTCGGGGGGGGGGGGAGGGAATGGGCGCCACTATCCTTGTCCTCTCGTTAGGTGCGCCATGGGTTCGGATCCTTGAAATAAAAACAACGAGAACAAGTAACCTAACATAAGATATAACCCCCCCATACTGGTTAACAGTATAGCAACAATGGTCTTTTGAAACAATGTTGCACACCACCTTGCTGCAGACCCACCCACCTTCTCTCCCCCATCTCGGGAAACTTCCAGTGGGTCGCGTCGCCCGTTCAATCTTCCACGGCCACTACAACCGCATAACACTCTGCTGATGGAACAGTACAGAGGCAGCGCCTCACATAGTGAGCAGACTACGAGGAAAGGAGGGGGAGGGGCTATATGCGAACACCTGTCTGTAAAAGCGGCAATCGCACGCAGCTTCGCCACCGGACGAGCTCCCTGAGAGTGCGACAGCACATCACCTAGCATCGGGAGAGAGAGGATAGCCAGGGAGCAGTTCCCGCTGACACACCACCAAAACATGCTCCGGCGTCTCTGCCACCCGACACACAGGGCACAAGGGAGACTCGGCCCAGCGAAACCGAAACCTGTCAGCTTGCAGCAACGTGAAACCAACTCTCAGCGGCGAAACTATCCGCGCGTCACCGATAGGACAGCCTGTCGATATTCGACCAACTGGAGCACACCGGGTGCACGGAATGCAAAGCCCGGCCCTCATGCGCCGTATCCCACAATCTTTGCCACTGAGCCCCAGACCACCGCCGGATGGCGATTCGCTGCCGCCGCGCCGACATAATCGGATACACCTGCGTACCATCAGCAAACGCTGCCGCACGCGCAAGACCATCCACAACTTCGTTTCCAGTGACACCACTATGACCCCGGATCCACCTGAAGGAAAGAACGGCCGACCTGAGAGCAACCCAAGATTTCCACCCGATGGAAAATACCACAGGGTCCCGCACATCGAGACACGCCCACGAGCTCTGTAGGAGCTTGTAGCTCGCCATCGAGTCCGTGAGGACTACAAAAGACGGGAGCTGCAAGTCCACCACAACGTCTAGGCCACCGAAATCGCAGGCAATTCACACAAAGCGAAATGGGATGAGGGGATAACAACACTAATCCCTCCGTCATCAGTCGCCGGACGAAACGAGGCGTCACAGTAGACCTCACACCCATACGCTCCACTCTGGAAGAGTGCCTGAAGCTCGTGACCCCAGGTCCAGGGACGCAGAGGCGTGGCACAAGCAACAGCAAGTAGGGAACTTGACACCTGTTGCAGCAGGGTGACCCACGACTGGCCTCACCAAGAACGCATGTAATATTCTAGAAACTGGGTCACTCCTACACCTGCCGAGCTTACCGAGGCACAGCACAACAAGCAGCTCCTACGCACGCAGTTCAACAGGAGGCTCGTTGCACTCAACACACAATAACAACAACAATGAATTCTGACAATTAGGTACTGAAACGGTAAGCGTGTAACACTTAAGCATGTTATAATCTACTGTTGGATGACAATACAAACAATGGGTACAACAATAATTTTACAGTTACGAGCCACTTCAGGGCCACGTGCTTCTAGCTGCAACCCCCATTTTAGCCTGCTGGGAGCCTGCGGACTTATTACTAGTTACCAGTAACACAAATCAACGTTACTGAGGAAACTTTCTCTCCATGAAGGACACGTTCCCACATTTTCGTATTGCCGTTTTCTTCGTTACTGGACCCAAGACACCTGATTCAAACGATTTGCAAAGATTTCTACCGCATGGGGAATTTACATCAGTATGCTGAAATCAGGTATAAGTTGGTTTCAGTTAAAAGACAGTCTGCTAGTTCGGCTGCCTTTTTTCATCAACAATCATTTTTTAACAATCGGATGTTTACAATCGGACGATCTACTGTTACTTGGAGGCAACACACTAGCGTGTGTCTAGATGCTTTTCTCTTTGCGGAGTTTAGTTAGTTAGACATGGGGCAAGGTGGCCTGATGGTTAGCATAACCATCTCATTTACCGGAGGTCCCGGGTTCGAGTCCTACCTCATCCACCCCTAGCATTTTCGGGAAGAGAAGGACCCTGTAATGTCTCGTGCTCATGTCGTTTATGACATGTATAAGAACTTATAGGAATTTCCGATGGTAAATACCTAGCAAAATTGTCCCTCTCTCCTTCTGGTTACAGCTGGGTGCGTGTCAAAAGCTAAAGATGCATTAATATTGTGTTAATTCGTAGGATCTGTTTAATCTTGTTAGGTTAAGTTAGGGTAAGGTATTCTAGGCTTGAGTGTATGGCTTGGTAGGCCGCTTAGATTAACTCATATAAAAATTCAAATTCAAATCTTGGCATACGCCTTGTGGCTGGTGTTGACTGACCATTGTTATAAAAAAAAATTTAAACAATGTAAAACAGTAAGAATGGTCTTTAGAGCCTCGTAACTCCAGAACTTTTGCAGCAATGTCGAGTATTTTGAGAAAAGCGCGAATTGTACAGCCATATCTATGAATCTTTATGCAGTAGTTTAGATGTAGAGATGATTGTATAAAAATTTCTGCCTCCATCCCCCCACAACACCATTAAGACAAATTCTGATCGGACGGATTTTTGTAAATTTTGGTAAGTTTACCCAGGCCTATACACACCAAATTTGGATTCAAAATATTAAAATGTGGTGGTTCTATTAAGCATACAAATTTTCAAATTAACATGGAAAACTTGAGGTTAAACCTTTGGGGATGGTGAGCGAAAGCCGAAGAGTGTTTTTTTTTTTATTTGACTTAACGTTCATTGTGGCTCAGAGGTGGCAGAGCTCACTGTTCAGCCTATATGTAGTTGCCTGAAAAAGTTACTATGGTCGCTTAGCCTTCTCTCTACTTTAGCGTTTTTGAGCACTGATATTTGTGGCTTTCTCGTGGTAATCGGTACCAACATTTTTTGCTCAAACGAAGCCATTTTTCTGAAATAATGAAGTTATGTCGTCTACTTATCACTGTGCCCAAGCCTACCACGCTTTTTAATCTTTTCTGTAATTAAGTTTTAAAAAGTAGCCAGCCCCACATAACGGAAACAAGCTAAGTGGGAGAGACTGAGATAAATGCTAAGACTGAGTTTGGGAATAACAGGGCCAGACCTTTAGGTTTGGGGCCGAAAGAAACCAGCCTACTTTTGGCCTAACCACGGAAACTACCCTAACTAATGGTTCGTAAAAACTGACCTACTAAAGGCTTAGGAAGTAAAAATTCCCCGAACGAGTAGACCTAGCAAGGGTCGCGGAGAACCAGCCTGGTGGCTAGCCTGAAGACTAACTGATTTTGCATGCTGGCTCCGTTTCTTAAATACGGTTTGGTTACCCCTGGCAACCAGGAAATAACAAAGGTATTATAGGAAATGGAAAATTCTAAAACGTTTCAGAGGCAGGAACCGGAAATGAAATGAAAAGTTAATTCATAAGCTCACCATGAAAGATGACACAGATAAAGACTTAATTTGGTCATGGGCCCCAGAAAACATGGCAACATACAAGATTTGCAACAGCACAACCATCAAAACCTGTCAGTAATCCTTGTGACATTTTTTTTTTGTGTGCCAAATGCTGCAGTCTTAGCATTTAATATTGCGCCATTGCTAAGAAAGATGGTTTGACAATATGATTCATGTTGAGTGAGGCCATGTTTCTTTTTTTTCTTCTTCTTCTTTACTCGATGTCTTGTGTCTTGGGTCGCCGGATGAATATTCTGGGTTATCTTGCACACGTAATTGTAACTTGCAATTATCTTTCTCCTTAATAATGAAGAGTAAAGGCATAGGCTCAGAATCATTATTATTTTTCCGTGTTTGTGTGTTAATTAATTTAAATTAGTGCGTGTATCAATGGAAACCAAGTCACCATATCGTGTGCCATCCATTTCTTTGTTTTTCTGCTCAAGTTTTCTAATTTAACAATTTTTAAAATCAATTTTACCCTTTTTCTGTTGTCATTTTTCCCCATTTCTTCATTTTATCCCACACATGCATGATATTCCAGCATCGTGAACTTGGACGTGCCATGTTAAACATATAACGAACTAAAGGCACCTTACATGTTTCTGACATTTTTAGAACTATGATAACTTACGTATATATGAAACTAGCAGCAGTGGTGCAACAGTTGTTTTCAGTGTTTAGGTAACTTCACTACAATCTCCTCCAAGGTGCGTCCATTTTTTTTTTAAACCGTGTAGATAATAAGAGAACTGTTACTATAATTACCCCTTTTCCCCTAAATAATCATTGCTGCAGTGTTAAGAACATGTTTGCCGTATTTGTCATGTCCTGTCTGACTGTTTTACCTTGACGACTGTCAACAGTTAAAACAGGCGGTCGAGAATGATTCTGCCACTAGTATCGAATCATTGGAGTAGAGAAAAACAATCCTTATTCATTTGTTATTTAGCAAATTTCAGCCATCTAATACTAAGCTTCTTTTGAATTTGAAACGTGGACTCAGAAAGCATTCGAGCATCGCCACCTATTCTCTCAGTACCTATATAAGTGCCTAAGCGTATCATCCTGAGGAAATCTACAACCTTTTCACTAAATTACAACCGTGTCGAACAGAAATGCTTATGTTAAGCCGCCATTTAAGATCAGCTCTTGCGAAAACCCCTATAAATCAAGACACGATCTATACATTCACAGCTATTT
>JAHWFP010179073.1:23660-35538 GCA_023313725.1 Lithobius niger | reverse complement strand
CAAACATTACACAATTGACATGTTACGATACGTTTGTTGAATTCATTTCAAATAAAACTATGTATTTTCCTACAAAAAACAATCCGGAAGGGCTTTCTCTCGAAATACTCACTGTGTCATTCGTTTCCGAAACCTAGCAACGCCTGCAGCCACATGTAGAATCCGGTGGCGAATCTCGTTAGCCGAACTGCGTCGGTAGGCCTAACGTTAACGTAACCTAGCAACAAATTCTCAGCACCGTTTTGAAATTTATTACGCTCCATTACAGTACGTATTTATTTATTTTTTTCACTTACTCTTGCAATTTTAGAAAAAGTCAAAAACTACATTTACTAATTTATTATTACGCAATAGTTTAAAGTAAAAATCTTTGGAGGTGTGCGCCAATGAGAAATTCTTCAGCGGCGGCAAATATAAATTTCATTCCTGGCGGCCGTGGTGCAAATAGGCGCGCCAATATTTGGAGGGCAACAGCGACTTTTATAATTTTTTTTAAATTTTGCAGTAATTTAGAGTGCTGAATAATGAAAAATGACGAGAAATTCTCTAACTAAATACCCCGCGAGCTATTGGAAATTATCAAATTTTTTTCAACACTCGTGTTTTGGCCCTTTAAACTCACTCGTGCTATTTATTGGCATATAATTTCCATTGTGCTTCGCACTCGTGAAATTAATGTCTGCCTAAATAGCACTCGTGAGTTTATAGGGGGCAAAACACTCGGGTTGAAAAAAATTATCAAATTCCCTTGGGATATTACCTATGACAATGTTCATGTAGACGATTATTTCTGGTAGTCTGTTTGCAATGATAAAGAGTAAGCGCACGCTGGCTACAGCTCCGTGCATGTGACCAGGAGTGGTTAACGCTCGTTAAACCCTTTGAACCCTTGAATAAATAAAGAGTGGTGCTTATTTTGGTCACCGGTGGCGTTTTCCCAACATGCAGAAAATAGCATTACAGATGATTACAATCTTTGTAGTTAATGCTCCCCCAAACCTCAAACCATAAAAGACACTAATCGGAGTTAAAAGGTATTGAATACCAAATTTTATTCGCATTTCTATCGCATAAATTATTTTATATGAGCAGAATTAGTAGTGGGTAGTCAACTGAAATCTTCTATCTTCATGCACATTGATACAATTTATGCACTTGATTGAAATACAACTATTGCTTGTGAGGGCACAAAGACTGAACATTTCCAACAATTTTCAAGCTGTTTCGCCGCGTAGATATTTATTCTCACAATCGTGAAATACGCTCAGCTCTGGTTTCAGATAAAGTACCGAAGCGAGTGGCCATGCAAGAACAATGCAGGAATTGAACGTTATCTTTCTTACAATGAAGTGAGACAACTGAACTTGGCTAGCAAACCATTAGCGTGGTCCTTAAAGTGGCACTATCACCGATTGAAATGCGAACGAAAATACCGTGGCGCCATCTAGCGGCAATGATATTGTTAATCTTTATAGCTTGCTTCCAGGTGCACGAAGACGAACCAAATTTTCACTCAATAATTAAGGATGCCGTGGCTTGTTTGTTTCGTTAAAAGAAATGCCGTTATGCATTCCTTCGCTTGGTGCAAGCAAGTGCTAGATGGTATTACATAGCGTTAGATGTTGTCAGATTTCGTCTGCTCTCAATCGGTGATAGTGCCACTTTAATGCTATTTTTCTGCATGTTGGGAAAACACCACCTGTGACCAAAATAAACATCACTCCTCATCAGTTAACGAGTAGCAACGCAAACTGATGACCACAAATAATCGGCAACACGATAAAATGGACGATAAAATCGGCAATTGTCGATAAAATGGACGCGCTATACTTATTGATTGTTGAATGGTACTTATTGTACTTATTGTACAACGGGCCACAATGGTACTTATTGTACTGCTTAGTTGCAGTTTTGATTACAGGTCGTACGGCTCCGGGCAATTTATATGATTGAAGTGCTCACTCCAGCAAAACTAAAAAAAAAAACAAACTACAACAGAAGGGATATGTGAAACAAAAGAACCCACCAAGTTTCAGCCAATAATCAAAGTAGTGATATCAGAACAGAAATGACTTCACACTTTAAATGAAAACTTGAGCATTGCTACGGGCTGTAGCAATGGTCAGGTTATTTCATTTAATCTTTGATCTAATAGTCGGTGGGATTAGCTTGGCATCTAATGTAGTAACTTGGTGGCAGCCATTTTTGTCCTGATATCATTACTTTGATTGACTGAAACTTGGCGGGATCTTTACATCTTGCTCGGCCGAGCAATTGTCATCTCCAGAACAATAAATGCCTAATAATAAAAATTATGGGGCCAAAGGATTTTAGGGTAATAATGATAACTAGCTGTACCCCCGGCGTAACATACGCCGGCTAGCTGGTTCCCATATACCTGAGCGTAACACTGTGGTGGGCCCCGGTTTCCCCTATTGAGTGATCTGAATATCCCCATCTCTACTCCCTCTTTGAACCCCTGCTGATTTGTGTTATGGAAGTAAATGGTTATTTCCAACAGCCTCTCTCCCTCCCCCTCGCCCTCTTTCATTATACACCCTCTTTCATTGTAGTGCATAATAATGGGCGAGGGATAATCGTCTAACTGGAAAATCGCATAACTGGAAGAACGTATAACGGAAAACAGTATAACGGAATATCATCTAACAGGAAATTCGTATAATGGAAAAGCGTCTAACTGGAAATTCGTATAATGGAAAATCGTCTAATATCCCTGCCTCGCGCGCGCTGCCGCGCTCGCTGCAGCTATACATATAACATCAGAAACCGCAGTTAGACGTTAATCCAGTTACACGTTTATCCTTTATACAATTATCCATTATATACGATATTCCGTTTAGATACTTTTCCAGATTTTTCATTTAGGCAGATATTAGACAATTATCCCATTAGACGATTTTCCAGTTAGACGTTCGTCCGACGCCCCCATAATAATGATGAATTTGCTTGCCCAACCTAAGTGTATTATATATATAGATACTTCAAACTAAATTTTTCAAATAAATTGTGCGTAACATATTACTGCATACAACACTTCTTTGACAAATAAGTTGAAGTTGAAGTTTTAATGAGCCTAAAAGCCTATCACAGTTATCGCTCAATACTACAAAACTAACTTAACCTACTTGAGATATAAGGGCAGTGCGTTAAAAAAGGCAGTAACACAGCCCATACTGCTATGTTAAAGCAAAAATTGTGAAGGTGTAATAATTTCACCGATTTTTAAACAATGTTTAAATTAAATTTAGGGTGCAGACCATAGGGGTTTGATAGCCACGCATACCATAATTATTTAAAACAATAGGATATCAACGCATGACCTAAGCTTAAATCGTCCTACTAGTGCATGGTTTCTTTTTCTTTCTGAAATGTCTTTTCTTACTATTTTTTTCTCAATACCTATTGCTATTGCGTCTCAGACATTTTGGTACAACAGTCTGCAGCCCAAACCATTTGTTCTGCACGGCCGGTATGGACAGGGGCGTAGCGAAGTGCGTTTGTTTTGGGGAGGAGGAGGGGGAGCAGATAGGTAAAATTTGCTGACTCATCCACACCAGCAAGGAGGTGTGGGGGAGTTATGTGAGCTCCCCCAGGGGGCCCCGTAAGCTGACAGATTTTTAAGTATTTTAATGGCTTTTCCTGGCTTCAAACAATATGTTTTAGACATTTTTTATGGCTCCACAACAATAGAATAGAATATAAGTAAATAGTAGGGGGAAGATATGTTTAAACCCCCTCACACGCCTTAAATTTACGTTCAGTGACTTTAGAGGAATGTTGGATCTCAGGTGTATATAATATGAAGATTCATCACCGCCTGGGAACGCATTTGCTTGGTAAATTGTATATCAAAAGTCCCCATCCACCCTTACTTTCCCCTCTCCCCTCTTGGTGGGAAATGGTGGTGGGCAACATCCTTTACTACGTGCGGGAGGACGGATGGATTGCACATAAATTCACGTTTTCCGCCATTTTTTCACTTCTTGCCTCACTGCGGAATGTAATTATTCAATCTCAGTTGGGCTTGCACTTCCTCCTCGTGGTTTCAAATTATGGTAACAGATGGCGCTCATGTTCCTTCGTCAGGCGCGAGCTATGTTCTCATTCAGCACTGCTGCCTCTGCACTTCTCCTGCGTTGTTTCCAATTTTGATATGAGATAGCGCTTAAGTTTCTTTGTCAGGCACGAGCTATTAGACGGTCACTCACGAATTATCTGTTTTATGTTGCTTGGCTACGAAGCAGATAACGTAGGACACAAGAGCCAATCAGACCTTACTGTCGCTATTAGTCCTCTCTCTCTCTCTTACGATAGTAATAACTTAGATGAAAAGCAAATGATTTGTCGAAAAATAGGACCTGGTTTCGTTTCTATAATGTACCACCACTTGCCATCTATGTGTTATTCATTCCAGTCTTGTGACGACCATTTTCAACTTAACAACACGCAGTGAAAATCTTTACTGTAGTTTTCAAATCCCCCTCAAAACAAAACTTGTTACGGATTCACGCCAAATTGTTCCGCCATTTGAAGTCGTGATATCAAACGCCAAGCTCTTTCGCCAAGTTAACCTCTCTCCCCTCCCCCTCCCGAGTAAATAGTGCGAAGATTAATGAAAAATCTGAAAATTATTTCCTGATTAATTTTCAGGTATTTCATTTAACGTTTGATGGTTTACTCAGTGGAATTAGGCTAACTTGGCGAAAGAGCGTGGCGTTTCACATATATAGCGTCTTCAAACGACCGAGAAGCTAGGCGGAATTCTTAACAAAATTTGTTTTGTGGTGTTTTTTTTTTTCCAAAACTGATAGGTTTTTTTCCCCCAACTGATTCAATTTCTAAATGAACAGCCGAAAATCCACTTTTAAGGTTCCGCGTACTCATTTTTTCATATTCATTGTTTGTAAACAAAATATGTTGTTCATTGTTGTATTATTCTTTTTGGGTTCAACTCCGTAAAGTAAAAACAACAACAAAATGCAGTAACTCTGCCCTATACTGTTAATGTTGAATTTACTCTTCCCTCCTGTCCCCAAAACCTGCGAAATTTCTACTTTATGCACCGCAAGGACGAAATTATTTTCGGGAAATTAGGTGTCACTAGTAATTCAGCAATATCAATGAGGTTCACACCTTTTTTTTCAAAAAGCAAACGTTTAGATGTGTAACTAATAGCGACTTGTTTGTAACCAGGCGATGAAAGTTAGCCACTCATAAGTGCACAAACTAAAAGTTGATGTGGGCGGCTTTTTATTTTTATTTTTTTAATCTCTCAAATTCTTATGCGGCGCGAGCCAGGAAACTTTCTTTTGCAGTGTAAATCAACAATCGTAGGCCTATATCGTAATTTTTTTTTAGATAACAAAGTCGGTAAAATTTTCGTTTTTTTTTACAGTCAGAAGTATTTAACCTTTGTCCTCCTTGTATTTTTTTTTAAACCACATTAGGAAAAAATGAACATTGGATCCTTATCGAACCCATATCTAATTGCTTGCAAAGCCGGTTGTTAAACTGAGCTGTGTCGGTTGAATTCCATCAACGATCTAACAGGTTTGAAGAAATTTTAAACTTAACTTATTATCATTTTTTACTGCCTTGCTTTTTTTTGGAGATTACTCAAAAAGAATTCGATGAAACACTATTTTCTTTCTCACTCTGTTTTTCCTTTGTGACAGCGCTTCGCACTTTATTTCGGCGATCAAGAACAAAATACTCTGGCGGCTTCCGACGTAATATTTTCCTACTCTTGGCTAACCCTTCATCTTGCATCGTAACTACTTTGTGGGATACGTACTATATAGAGAGGGCCAAAAAAAAAGGGAGTTTCAACTCCTATCGCGTGTTTTGTGAAGTGTATGGCGCCCCGAGCAAAACGGTCGAAAACAGCTCAGTGGTTGGCGAAAAAAACAGAACGACGGTTCGAATTGCGTGATGTATGTATTGCGCCAAATTAAAGGCTAACCAGCTGCATTTATTTTGCAGGGCTATCCGGTCGGTAAATCATGCGGTCGGTAAAATTGCACACATAAAGTCAGATAAAGGTTAAAATACTTTTAATTGTCGGCATTATAATTTCACTCAGCCAAAAACAGCTTTGGTTTTGCCGACTTTTGCGGACTTAAAAAAGTTGGCGGGGCGAGCCTCCCCCCCCCCCTTCTCCCTCGTTTCGACCCTGGGTATTGGTATACACGTAGTGCTTTTATAAAAAAAAACTATCAGTTGACGACGCACCTCACGCAAGTCTAGTGGGAAGTCGTTTTGTTACACTGCCTCGCATGTTGTCATATTGGCATTTGTTCTGTTGGGGCACCATTGTTTTAAAAGTTCGTTTGATTTTAGGGTGCACGAATCCATCAGGTCGGGATATCTGACTCACAACGATGAGAGGTAAAAGTTAGCTGAAGAAATCCCAGTTTGCTAGCCAACAATACACGTCGTATTGTTTATGATTGTTACGAAGTTCGAAGTTATCGAATTCCTTTTCAAGTCGCTTACCGATTGCCATTTTTCATTGCTACCATGCAAGAATAAACATGTTCCCCGTATTGCATTAATGCCAGCAGGTGTCACGTCACGGTTTTTGGATTGCATTGCAGCCCCAGTCCAATGACTCGGGATCAATTCGTGGACTCATAGCAGATGAATATTTTCTTCCTTGCTGCTGCTCACTTGTCATCCTTAGCCGTTAACAATATTAACACCATTGTGTGTCTTCCTCTATTACTGATAATTACAGCTAATTTTGTTTATTTTGTTTAGTAACTATTCAATCTTGATTCGCTGGGCGAGAGCGTAAACTGCCTTCTTTCTGTTTTTTTTTTGCTTTTCAGATGAGGGTGCGGTGGAGGGTGAATTGTGAAGGTGGGGAAGTGGAGTGCAGGAGGTAGGGGGAGGGTTGCAGTAGGGGAGAGTAAAAGAGATGTTGGGGCTTACTCACACCTCTTGTCATCTCCTTTTATTCTATTCTTCGTTCTTCTAACCACAAAAGGTTTTGAAGGAAGCTATTACTACCAATAGTGCATGTGTCTTTTTTTTTACAATGACCTCTGTAGGCCACTGGTTTCTTGGCTTCTTTATGATACGGGTGTGGATATGCAAACAAGCATACAAGCACATTGTATGAAACGCGATACAAGATGGGTGTACGGAAATTTTATAGAACATCTTTTCGTTAAAAACGAGACACTTTTCTTAACAACTTGTGGTAACTTGTCGGTACGGAGTGCTGCTAACTTAATTTGGCTACGGCACTATTCTTGGCTACAGGCAATCATCTGCAGACAGTCTAAATAGGCTTACTAAAAGTTCAGCTTTTAGGGGTGGTTGCATTATTTTTTTACCTTGAGTAAAGGGGTGTCAAGATTTTTTTCAGGGTCTCGAACGGGAGATCATTGAAAATTTGGTGATCACATTTTCATTTCCTCCGGCCATAAATAATGACCGGTCAGGTTTAATGGAACCGCACTCAAAACTCAAAACCGAACTCAAATGAGAGTGAATAAGCCTTCCTGTCAAGGGTTCATATATCATGAAGTTGCTCAAGTGTTATTAAGCTTTGGGAGATGATAACGTTCGCAATTTCGTTCCGATTTATTTTAACTTTCTGATTATAAATAAATAAATAAATAAATAAATAAATAATTTGCTGTAAAAGCAGCAGGTTAAGGAAGGGCCCGACAGATACCTTGCCAAAAAAGTTTTGGTTTGATAGATTAGATTGGACTAGATTGATTGGATAGATTAGATTTGATTGGATTGCTAGATTAGATAGATTCAGTGCACGAAATTTTCGACTTCGAAGATAGTATTCATTCCTAAAACATTTTCGGAAATATTAGGTTTTGTGTAATTCCATTGCTTAGTTTGCCCTACCAAGGAAAGATCTGCGCGCCGGGGGACCTCTACTTGCCCCTCCCCTCCCCGTCAATAGCGACGACGAAGATCGCAAAGAGGCAGCAGCAGTAGCCTGTGGTCACCCTCCATGAAAGAAGAAACCTCCTCTCCAGTCTCCACCCGCTTTTAACCCCTCACATTGGTAGCACGCAGATGTGAAAAGTCTACAAAGCCACCAGTCAAAGGTCCCTGCCCCCCACTGCCCCCACCCTTTCTCCTCCTATAATTATATGCCTTACCTGCCCATAATGATAGATTTTCAGGCGATCTGAGTAAATTGTGCAATTCAGAAGTGCAATTTAAGGACGTTTTTAGTTTGTTACAATTAGATGCAAAACATTATTATTATTATTATTTTTACTATTATTACTATTATTATTTTATCTTCACATACTCAATCTTACCACCAAATACATGATTTTAACATTTTTGTGGCAATAGATTAATCAGAGGTGTACGCCGTAAAATATTTAAAGTATTTGCACCGTAAAAAAGGGATTCGCTGCAGAAGTTCAGCTTTCAAATAAGTCAAATATCACACCAAAAAAGCCATAATTGCAAATGAAACTGCCAAGTCCAAAAAAGGGTCGGCCTTAGAAAGTATTCACCACGAAAAGGCTACCAAGGTTAACCCATTAACCAGACAACTTGGCCCATTCCCCCTCTTCTTTAATTTCTTTTTCTTTTTTTGCATTTGTAGGGCATAGTACAGCGGCCAATGCAGTGTATTGTTTCATGAAACTCCCCATACTCTACAAAAAATGGTGAGTTTTGAGCTGACGTTGGAAAAGTTAAAGATGCATGCAAATTCCTCGCTGTGCAAGGAATTTGTGATTAGTTGCGGTTTCTGATGTTATATGTTTAGCCGCAGCAAGCGCGGCTGCGCGAGAGAGGAACGTGATTTGGAAAAAAAATTATTCGAGAAAACGGGATTCGGTGAAACGAATTCACGTTTGGCCGAAAATTAAGACACTGAGTGAATAAAATTTGGCGAAACGGTCACACACTGGTGAGGGAAGGGGGAGACTCTAGGAGGTACACCTTCTCCCTTCGCCTCTCCCAACTTCCCCCATCACACTTTGATACGACTTAAAATGTGGTTTGTACGTCTTACAATTAGGTGTAGTAATTTAATACACTTAAATGTGCATTCCTCCCGGTTGGCTCTGCGGTATGGCTTAGTACTGCAACATTAGTTCAGATCTGTATAACTGTTGCAAAGGCTTTCATTTTCCTATTCCATCCCCCTCCCTCCGAAAGAAACGGGATTGCTACATTCACTCTAACGTATATAAAAACCGCAAATAGTATTCCGAGCAGGGTGCTCGAAATTAGTGAGAAGGTACGTACTTTTAAAGGCACATCCCTCCCGATTGATTTTCCTGTATGGTTCAGTTTTGCAACACTGCTCTAAACGCCTGTAAGGGCACGTTTACGTAACCACTCGCTTTTGCATTCTCGCAGCTAGAAGCTAGAAATCACCTCAAATTCCAACATGGCGATGGTTTTACGTCTTTCGCCTCGCAACGAAAACAGCAAATAACGTGTGTTCAAAAGCGTTTGGGAAAATTGTTTCGTCATGAGGAATTCTTTATATTATTGGCACGGATTATAAGACTGCAAGTATTTACTCAAACGATGTCGGATTTAGCTAATCCATTTAGCGTTGTTGCCATGGCAATGTCACCTTTGCTATCGCGATTGAGTTCTAGCTGCGAGAATGCAAAGGCAAGTCGCTGCATAAACGCGCCCTAAATTTTACAAAAGCATTCTTATCCTACTTTCCCCCTATTGAGAAACGCTTTTGCTACATTCACTCTAACCTATGTAAATGTAGCAAAAGCTATTTCGCTTAGGATATTAGAATATAGTGAGAAATAGTCCAGTTGCCAAATGCTGATTTTTGGCCTGACCTAAAAAAAACTATCTGCACAAAATGTTTTTGCCCAGAGAAGTTCTACAATAGGTCCCTACACCAAAACATAAAGATGCCACCTTGGCACCCTTGGCGAACACAAAATGGCATCCAAAATGACAATAACAAAACGGTTTTTTGCTTTTAGCGTGTAAACTGTTCATCCAATTAAAAATTAACCGTTACCAATTATGTTTTGAATAAAATTTCATTCAAAAAAGGTTCTATTCATTTTTTTCGGTAAAATTAATCCTTCTGCTGAAATTCGTTATTTAAGTTATTTTAGCCCGTTAGCGCGTGTTACATAATTCCTAACTTGTAATCAGCTGCAGTAACCTGCAGTTGAAAGATGAACATGTATATTTTCCAACAAGGGTAATTAAAGGAATTTATATTGATTAGGAGCTAAGCTACGGCAGTTTAGCTACGTTGTAGCGTTGTGCTTTTTATCCTATTTTACCACATGTTCCATCTTTAAACTGCTGCACCACTCATTCTAATTCGGATAAATCGACGTGATTAGGCTTAGACGAATTTCAACAAGGGTAATTAAAATTATTTATATCAATTAGGAGCTAAGCTACGATAGTTTTTCTACAGTGTAACGCTGTGCATTTTGTGCTATTTTACCACAAGTTCCATCTTTAAATCGCTGTAGCTTAGCTTCTAATTAATATAAATAGTTTTAATTGCTCTTGTTGGAATATATAGATCTTCATCTTTTATCTAAGCCTAATCACGTCCATTTATCCGAATTATAACGGGTGGTACAGCAGTTTAAAGATGGAACATGTGGTAAAATAAAGCGAAAAGCTCAGTGCTACAACTTATGTAAACTACCATAGCTTAGCTCCTAATTAATAAAAATCTCTTTAATTACCCTTGCTGAAAAATATACATGTTCATTTTTCATCTAAGCCTAATAACGGCCATTTATCCGAATTAGAACGGGTACTGCAGCTGTTTAAAGTCAGGAATTGATGTATCGTGCGTTAACGACTTACACAACGAATTTCGGCAAGAAGGATCAATTTTACCAAAAATATGAAAAGAACTTTTTTTAAAGGAAATTTTATTCTAAACATAACTGGTAACTGGTTAATTTTCAATCAGATGAACGGTTTAGACGCTAGAAGCAAAAAACCGTTTTTCATCGCCATTTTTGGACCCCCATCTTGAATTTCCCGAGGGTGCCGAGGTGGCATTATTACGTTTTGGAATACGGACATATTGTAGAACATCTCTGCGCAAAAATATTTTGTACAGAGTATTCTTTTGGATTTTTGTGCGGTTTGCCGGACTAAAAGATGTTCTTTTGAAGGCGCCTGTTCACCATTTCGGTAGCGTTGGAGAGTGTTCTGGATATTGCATCCATTATTGAGGCAAACTTTTGGTTCCATAGTTATACTTACTGGCCGCAGGTAGTGTCACCTGTTGCTAATAAAATCTATAAAGGTTGCTAATAAAACCTACAAGTGTTGCTGACGCTCACTATTTGTTACTCAACCACTGTGTCATTACTGAATCCACATTCGCTGGGAGGACCCTCACACTGCCGCTACGTAGAATAGCTAAGATCTGTTAATTAGGCTAACATAGCACGTTGCCCATACTCTAAACACAGCATCCATGTTCTAGATTCTCCGTCATCTAATAGACTGATGTGGATCACGTGATCTCGTTTTAGTTATGAAAATCGCGGCACTCCTGCGAATAGTGTTGTTCCATTTTTATTTACCGCTCTTTTCTTTATATTGCTCGAAGGTTTCATGGTGCTGCATCTAAGAGTTGATAAGGTGAAAAGGAGCCTTTAACCCATCGTGTCTGTTCGTTAAAAACGAACCATGTTTACCTTACGACTAGTGGTAACTTTTTGGTGCGTAGAGCTACTTAACTTAATTTGGCTACAGGAAATCATCTGCAGACAGTCTCAATATCGATGCATTTGCTTCTTTTCTGGGGGTCACATTATTTTTGTACTTTAAGTGGGGAAGGGGTCAAGTCTTTCTTAGGGTTTTGAAATTCGTAGGGAGGACTGATCGTAAATGT
>JAHWFP010179073.1:0-19749 GCA_023313725.1 Lithobius niger | reverse complement strand
TCTCAAAACCGGAGGGGTCATGCAGACGCTTTTTGAGCATTCACATTTGTTTTCTGCTTATCGCCTTTTTAAAAAAAAAGACAACATCATGGATTCTTGTTCAATTATTCTCTCCGGCAAAGACTCTGATTTGAGAATTAATTTAAACACTCCCATTCATTTGGACTCTGAAAATAATTACGAATTGGCTCTGCTTAATTTGGACACATACAACAGCATTCATAACATTACCTCGAAAAATAACGAAATTCAATACACGACCGATGCTGGGGCTTCCTGGCAGAAAGTGTTAGTCACCCCTGGGGCTTACGAAATCGAGGATTTGAATAAATTTCTCAAGTCGGCGATAGATTCGAATGGGCACAGCAAGGATGCCATTACGATTCTCCAAAATCTAAACACTTTAAGAACCAACTTGATAATTACCGATCCAAACTACGGCTTGTCCTTTTCGGGCAATAAGAGTTTGGCTCCAGTTTTGGGGTTTGACTTGGGCAACTACGTGAGAAGTCGAGAAAGTCAAAATTCGGTCGACATTATGCGCATCAACACAATTTTCGTACACGTGGATATCATCGGCAATTCGTATCCAAACAACGACACTCAGCCCACTTTATATTCCTTTTATCCCAATTCACCACCCGGTTTCAAAATTATAGAGTCCCCACATAATTTAATTTACCTCCCAGTTACTACAAAATTAATCAGAAATATAAGAGTTTGGCTCACTTCACAGACCAACGAGCCGTTGGATTTAAATGGTGAGACGCTCACGGTGCGTCTTCGTTTGAGATCTAAATAAAAAAAAAGGATAAAAATGCTCGTGTTTGGAAAAAAGGGAAAGGGCTCTTTCTTAATTTTAACTCTAATAATAAAAAAACAAACGGTTTGACACTTAGAAACAAAGCTTTCATCAAATTCATAACAACACCCAGAAAATGAGCGTAGTAGAAGATTACTTAAAAATCAACGAACCTTTGGTGTATGATTCATCGGTCGAGTCTTACACCTACCACGAATACAATCCTATTGTTGGCACTAATCTCAACAATGTAAATTCGGAAATCCGCATACACGTAGAAAACCAAGATTTATTTCTGCATGTTGCTAACAGCTACCTCCTGATTAAAGGGAGGTTACTGAAGGACGATGACTCGGCTTACACGGACGCTGACGTAACTAGTCTTATTAATAATGCTCCAATGTTCCTGTTTTCTAATATTAAATACCATCTCGGTGATAAACAAGTCGACGAGTTAAATTATCCGGGGTTCGGTACTCTGATGAAGGGACTGCTCACCTACGGCTCGGCGAAGCAACCGGCTCTGCTCGGCCAATGCTGGGCGCTGGATAGTGCGGCTTCAGTCGCGGCTGAACTAACGGACAACTTGGGATACAAACAGCGGCACGCATCCATCATCGTTGAAACAACGCCCAAGGGAAGCTTTACGTTCACCATCACTCTGAAACACATCATGGGATTTTTCGAAAATTACGATAAGCTAATCTACGGAACTAAACACGAGCTCACACTCATGCAAACGAGTGATACGAACGCCATCTTCAAAGCAGCGGCAGCGGCCAATGGTAAAGTCGTTCTAAATAGCATCAGCTGGCTCGTTCCACATGTCACTGACTCGGACGAGCAGAAACTTAAACTCTACAATCTCATCGACCACGGAGCGACAGTGGATTTAGGATTTAGGCATTGGCATTACGATAGCTGCGTGCTCCCTCAAAACATCAGCTTCACTTGGCGCGTGCTGACTACTTCAGCTGTTGAAAAACCTAGGTGGATAGTTCTAGCTTTTCAAACAAACAGGCAGGACTCCTTAGTCAAAAACCCCGGTGTGTTTGACCATTGCAGTCTGCAAGATGCTCACGTGACTCTAAATTCCGAAAAATATCCGTTTCTCGATTTAAATACTAATTTTGCCACTGGAGAGTACGTCGGCTTGTACAGAATGGCGCAGCAGTTTAGGCAACTTTGCTACGACACCAACGACTTGAGTTTTGACTTGCTTCAGTTCAAGAAAGCCTATCCTCTCGTGGTGTTGGATTGCTCCAAACAGTCCGAGAGGCTTCAATCTGGAATTGTGGATGTACAAGTCAAGCTAAAGTTTAGAGCAGCAGTTCCAGCTAACACTACTTGTCACGCACTCCTCATTAGAGATAGGAAAATGAATCTAAAGTTAGACAGAGGCAAAGTCGAAGTTGTTTATTAAATAATAATAATAATAAAAAAGATAATATGGCGCTCGAAATAAGATCACGAAAAAAGAATAGCGGCTTTTTGCCATTAGCACTGTTAGGACCGATTTCAGCCGGGATTGGACGATTGGCGGGCGGAACTGCGGGAGTGGTCTCTGCCGTAAAAAAGGCACAAAACGATGCAAAACCGCAGGCTGAACTCGTGCGACATCACAAGCAAGTGGAAGGTTCTGGCTCGAAGAAAAAAAAATTAATCAAAAAAAGAAGCAAAAAAAAATTGCCCCATGGCAGAGGTCTTTACTTAAGACCACCCAAGGTTTAATCGATTTTAATAAACCTTTAACAAACTTTGATTTAAATGGATTGGCTAGAGTAATGAAAATTCCAAAATTCAGAGGTACTTTTAGTAAAGACACGCTTCCCTTAAAACTTTGGCCTACTCGTGAAAACGGAATAGTAAACTTGGAAGATTTCCACGATGGAGACGGAAGTCATTGGGTCGCCTATTCCACCGTTTCGGGAGAACCTGGTTATTTCAATAGTTTTGGCAACATGGGTCCTCCCCGGTCTGTGGTAAACTACTTGGGACCGGGAATAAAGTACAATTACGAACGCGTACAAAACTTTGACCAGATTTGGTGCGGTCACTTTTACTTATTTTTCCTAATCACCTTCTCTAAGGCACTTAATTACGAAGCTGTTTTAGATAGTGTGAGACGAGTCATCTATTGAAAAGTTACGTGCAAATCTAACTGGAAATAAACGTCTTCTGGGTGAAACTCTTCGAATGCCTCTATAGTGATGGGCAAATTTTTTTCTACTACGTAAGGAATTTCTAAAACGGTAGCTGTCGAATGTTCGTCCTTTAGTTTAGTAACGTAAAGGGCTCTCGTTCCTATTTTACATTTAGCAACGAGTGCAACACTCCGGTCGCTGCAGTATAAAATTGCTTTATGAATTAAACCTGGACTCGTACACACGAAGCTCGAGAGAGGACCGGAATTAACGAACCAATCGCTCTTTTTTTCCAAAGGGCTTTTCATGCAGAAACTGATCAGCATGAAACTGTTTTCATGCACAAATTTCTTCGTAGCCGCATCACTCGGTAAAGTAGGTTCGCTTAGATTTCTAATCGGTTTGCACGTGGCATTAAAGTATTCTTTTTGCCCATCTTGTAACAAACAATTGCTGTCGACAAATACCTTAGTAACAGCATCGTTCGGTAAGGTAGGTTCGCTTAAATTTCTAATAGGCTTGTGCGTCGCGTTGAAGTATACTTTTTGGTCGTTTTGTAATAAACAATTCCTATCGACGTACACTTTTGATGCCGCGTCAGCAGCATGCCGGGGAAAAGCTATGTCCTTAATTTGCTTCTTCCACGCGTAGAAATTCCCGTCAGCATCATCTACATACAACGTATTTTTTTCCATACGAGAAATGGCGGAAGCCAACTCTTCGGAGAGAAGAGTAATGGCAGGAGGCAAGTCGGTTTTAAGTTTCTGAACGTCCGTTGCCAGAGTACCGATCTGAGAATAATTTACCGCATCTTCAGGCACGATAGCAACTCCTACTTTAGCTACACGCTTGCTTTGCATGTCGTAGTTGTTTTCGGGAGTTAAAACATATCCTAGTCCCTGCTGTCCTCTCGGACCGACTCCCATCACTTCACCCGCTTCCCCCCTCGTTCTTTTCAATGCTTGTCCAAACTTATTGACCGACATCTTTTTTTAAATACGAGAATTTGTTTTAATGAGGCTTATTTTTAAAATTTCTCGTATATAATAAAAGGAAGAACCTCAAAATAAATAATTAACCTCAAAATGTCTCAACCATCATGGCAAACGAATCTTTCCAATCTCTTGCAAAAAAACTTGCTGAAAGTTAAGAACGACAAAGGCACAAAGATTAACAACGGTGTAAAGTTTTCCTTTTCTCCTTCCATTCAGTTTCAAGATTTAAATGGTGTGGGGACTCCCGTTTCGGACAAAAAGTCGAAATATAAAGGCTGGATTTCATCCAGCGACCCGGAAACTCAAAAACTGTTAAAAAATCTAAAATGGTACATCTGTAAAAAGCTAGAGATCGAGTTTGATTAGCAAAAACCTGTGTCCTTGACTACGTTAAATTATCCCAATACTATGCATGCGGCTTACCCCTGTTACCCCTCTTGCGAAAAGGTGAATGAAGTAGACAAACCGCTCTGTCTTAGAATTTGGGTGTACGAGAACATTCACAAAACTAGAGGGAAACTTAACAAAAATGTTATCGACAAACCCTGGTTTAACTTGCCATCTTACAACGTTTTAAACTTGACGGAAGTCACCGGGAAAATTACCGCAGTATATGTCACTGATGATTCTCCCAGCAACGTGAAATTATGGTGCAACATAGACTATGGAGTAGCTCATTCAGATGTTTCCAACGACAAATTAACGGATGAAGACTTTATGGGTTTGGTATCTCTGTAAACATTAAAAAATGTGTAAATAAAAAAAGCTATGGAAATTAAAAACTATGACTTTTTCGTACCTAAGAAAGAACCTAAAAATCTTCCATTTCTACCTTCGAATATCAGATGTCTAATCCTAGGACCCGCAAATTGCGGAAAAACTAACTTACTGTTTAATTTCATCTGTAACGAAAGATGGCTCGACTACGACCGGTTATTTGTTTACAGTAAAACTTTATGTCAGTCAAAGTACAAAGCTTTGCAGTCTATATTTGGTGAAATTGAGGAAAAAATAGGACGGAATGTCCCTTTTTTTCACGATTGTCAAATTGATTTAATTCCACCCGAAGAACTGGACCCTAATTGTCGAAACCTGATTGTTTTTGATGATTGCCTTTTGGACAAGCAAAAAAACATCGAACGTTACTTCGCTCAAGGGCGTCATTCAAACGCCGATGTTTTTTATTGCAGTCAATCCTACACGAGAATTCCTAAACAAGTAGTTAGAGACAATGCAAATTTATTAATTCTTTTTCCAGTAGATGAGTTAAATTTGAAACACGTTTACGAAAATCACATTGCCCCTGACATGGAATTTTCAGACTTTAAAACGTCGTGTCAAAATTGTTGGAAAAAGCCTTATGGGTTTTTATCGATTAACAAAACGTTAAACGAGGGGAGATATAAACGTTCGTTTTTGCCTATTAAACAAAAGAATGGAAACAAAACGAGAAATCGCAAAACTCAAAAGACGTTTAACTAAAAAGTTTTTAAATCAACGTTCGGGGGAGAGAGAACAAGAAGAATCGCTACAAGAATTTTTTAAACCGGTAGTAAGCACCCTGAAACCGAGACTGATCCTCGGTGCAGCCACGCAAACTACGCCGATTAAAAACACTTTAGCCACGCAAACTAATCCGATTAAAAACACTCTTGCCACGCAAACTACACCGATTAAAACTTACAAAGAAGAAGGTAGTGATGAAGAAGAAAGTTATGAAGATGACTACGAATCACTGGCTCTCTCACCCTCCCCTGCACCTAGTCAGAAAACATCTCTCGATTACAGCCTCGCCCAATATTCAAGTCCGGCTGTAACTCCTATAATGCGAATTCCATCGCACTCCAAAACTGAATACGCGACAACGAGCACCGGTCCAAAACTCACCCCTACATATTCCGCAGTGCAAGCTAGACGCATTTCTACCCCACCCGAGCTTCCGAACATCACGACGCTAAGGTCCCTCGATAGTTTGTTACCTGGTCAAAATATTGGAGACACCGCTAAATATTTCTTGATAAAATTTTTCGAAAATTCCCAAGACACTGACCCAGTATTTGGATTACAGTATGATAAGAAAAAAGGTGAGGTGACCTGCGGTAATAAGGTCGTTAAAATCTTTGAGAATGATATAGTGGTCGAGGGGGAGCATTACGTGGGAAGACGCGGGCTTTGGAATTTGTTAGTTTTCAAAAATTTGAAAGAAACTATTCTCGCGCCGGAAGTTAAAGCAGCTTACGCGGCCATGTTAAAAAATACTAACGCTATATATCAGAACAACGACCCAAAAACAAACAAACCCAAATCTAATCGTAGCACCAAATACAGGACTGTTATTGCTCCGATTTGGGAAGACATGAAGAAAACAGGGACGGTATGGTTAAAAAAGCGGGTAGTAGAGTTGATTATAAATATTATGATAATCCTAATGATTTGATTAATCGACTGAGACTTTTGTAGGTTAAAAAAAATTGTATATAAAACAAAGAACCATGGAATCAAAAAATATCAAGATGAGGTACTGCGTTAAATGTAAACGTCAAACTTCTAACGGCCCCGAGCCGTCCGTTATCATCACCGCAAAAAATAACAGGCAGATGCAGGTTGTATTTTGCGAGGTGTGTGGGACGAAAAGAGCTTCCTTTATCACGTCTGGGAAAGGAATCGTAAACAAACTCATAGATAAGTTACCTCTCGAAATGCATTTGCCGGGCTACCAATACTGCGGTCCAGGAACTAAACTTGAAAAAAAGATTGGCTCGAGGAGACCCGGGAATTAATAAACTAGACGAAGCGTGCAAAGAACACGATATCGCTTATTCCGAGAGCTCGGACTTGAAAGATCGGCATGCCGCCGATGAAGTTCTAATTGCTAAAGCTCAAAGAGTGAGAGATGATCCTTCTCTGGCGTGGAGGGAAAAGCTAGCCGCTTCGATCGTTAAGAAAATCATGAAAACAAAACTTAAGTTCGGAATAGGAAATAAAAAAAATGGATCAACTCGTAAAAGAACTTCACAAACCAACCCGAAAAAATTTTCCGAGACGGAAAGTGATTGACATGCCGGAAAGTGATTGACAAAATAGAGCCTAAACGATCTATGGCAGGCTGACTTGGTGGAGATGATACCGTACGCTAACATAAATAAAGGGTTTAACTACTTACTAACCTGCATTAATGTCATGTCCAAGTACGCTTGGGCCATTCCCATTAAATCTAAATCTGGCGTAGACGTTACTGAAGCTTTCAGGAAAATACTCACGGGAGTGACACCCCCTAAAAATTTACAAGTCGATTTAGGTAGCGAGTTCTACAACAGAGACTTCAAAGCCCTACTTAAGCGTCATAACATCAACATGTACTCTCCGTACTCTGAGAAGAAAGCGAGCGTGGTAGAACGTTTCAACAGAACCCTAAAAACTCGAATGTGGAAAAGATTCACTAAGCAGGGGACTTACGAGTGGACGCACATTATCGACGAGTTAGTTTCCAATTACAATGACACGGTTCATTCTGCCATAAAACTTAAAACCGAGGGAGGTAACCAAACGTCACGAACCGTTGTTGAGACGAACTAGTACTAAACAATTGTTGAACAAACCCAAATTTGCCGTAGGAAATAAAGTCAGGATTTCTAAAGTTAAGAAAATTTTCGATAAGGGGTATTTACAAAATTTTACTAACGAAGTTTTCACGGTCCGCAAAGTGCAAAAAACTCAGCCGGTTACTTATCTTCTAAAAGACGAGTCGGGTGAACCGGTACTCGGAGGTTTTTACGAACCTGAACTTCAAAAAACTCTAGTTCCTAATTTGTTTTTAGTAGAACATGTATTGCGTAAGAAGAAAAGAAAAGATAGGAAAATGCTTTATTTCGTTAAATGAAGGGCTATGACTCCAAGTACAACAGCTGGACGGATAACATTAGCAATTTTAAATAAACAAGTCCTTCCTTTTTTTCCATGTAAAAATATTTCGATGCAATAAACACTTAAAAAAATTATTTTCCTTCCCTTTCCTTCCTCAATTTTTTTCTTCCATTCCTCAACTTTTTTTCCTTAATAATAAAAAGAGATAAATATTTTACAGTCTCACAATGTATAAGAAAACTTTCACGTGCGTGTACTGCGCTAGCATTTTCCCATCACAAGCCGAGCTGTGGGAACATCTACGGTTCCATCACCCATTTGATGCGGAAGAATGTACTTGCTTCCGCGACAAGCAACCTGACTTTCTCAAGAGTCAGTCACCCCCATCTCGAGATGAAGGATTGGGTCACCGGCAATACGAGATGCCCCTAGTAGGAGAATGTGTCATCGGTGATCCGCTTCAATTCCTGATATCTATACGTGTGGCACTGCAGGCGATGCTAGAAGTTTGTTTACGGCAACTTGTAAACTGCAAAGCCCAAATCAGCTTGGGCATAGAGTTTGCTACGGACGGAGCATTCATTCAAGCGAGATTCTGGTCGAGATATTCTGAAATACACAATCCCAATGACATTCCCGCTCTGCTGGACGAGGCCTTTGAAAAAATCCAAGAATCCATCGATGCTTTCGCCGAGCGGGGCAGTGGCTGGGTTATATCTCGCATCCATAACCTATTAATCAGAGTGTCGAGGTATAAGCCACTGCGAGCATCGTCATACATCCCTCTTCCAAAAGCGCTCGCTGGCAAGAAGAATGCGATAGTGAACATCCAAAATTTAGATGATCA
This sequence comes from Lithobius niger, assembly GCA_023313725.1. Classification (NCBI taxonomy): domain Eukaryota; kingdom Metazoa; phylum Arthropoda; class Chilopoda; order Lithobiomorpha; family Lithobiidae; genus Lithobius; species Lithobius niger. The sequence goes on along the minus strand of JAHWFP010179073.1, from coordinate 11,097 downwards.
CAAATGCTTCCTGTATTCCGTACTGGCCGCGGATTTGCAATTGGACACCGTCGACCCGGAAGATTACCAAGAGTTTGAGGATATGCTCGATACTTACGCGCTGTCCTATCCTACTAACATTGCCGAAATCGACAAGTTTGAAAAAGCAAACGATTTATCGATCAACATCATCGGGTATAGCCACGAAGAGGAGTTGCACCCGCTTCGCGTCTCTAAAAACTTGTACGGACTACCGATCGACCTTCTCTATCTGTATGACAACGACGATGATGATTCGGAAATCTTAAACACCCATTACTGCGCCATTACCGATGCAGCTGCTTTTCTACGTTATCGAGGTTCGGGCTCCAATGCCAAATTTTATTGTAGGAACTGTTTCGCTGGTTTCGGAAGAGAATGGATGCTCCTGGCCCATAGGAAAGAATGCGTCAAAATCAACCCTGTACAAGCTCTTTTTGTACAAGTTCAAAAAGCCATGAGAAAAATCTCTCACATTCAAGCTTTTTAGCCGTCAAAATCCATTCCCCTACATCATATACGCCGATTTTGAATGCCTCCTGCGCCCCGTTCAAACTGCTCAACCGGATGCTTCGACTAGTTCAACCACCGAAATCCATCAACACATTCCTTGCAGTTTTGGCTACGTCTTGGTGGGACACGACGGGAAGATTATACGTCACAAGTACCATTTGGGAGAAGACGCAGTCGATGTATTTTATAAATATATGGAAGAAGAAGCTCGATATTACGCGAGCCGGCTGAAAAATGCAAAACCCCTCCACCTCACCTCGTCTGAAGAAACCGATTTCAAGAATGCTCTCGTTTGTTATTATTGTGGGAAAGCTTTCAAAAAGTGCTACCAGAAAGCAAATATTGACGGGGAAGTACGGCTCGTCGACAATAAGGTGAGAGATCATTGCCACATCAGCGGGAAATACAGAGGAGCTGCTCATCCAAACTGTAACCTAACCGCTCGAGAAAGAAAAACCATTCCCGTCGTGTTCCACGGCCTGGAAGGGTACGACATGCACCTTCTAGTACCCGCAGTCCACAAGTTTCCGGGCCAGGTAGATGTTATCGCTCGCAGCACCGAGAGGTTTCAGACCATAACAATTAAGGATGATGTCAGCAAGATAAACCTTCGTTTTATAGATAGCGTCAATTTCTTAAACGCTTCTCTGGATACTCTGGCGAAGAATCGCAGCAACGACAATAGTGGCTTCCCCATCCTCGAGGCAGCGTTAGACTCTGGATTGAAATTTGCATGGTTTACGGAGGAAACCACCCAGGAAAGGACGCTGAACCTTTTAACTCAGAAGGGCGTTTACCCGTACGAATACATAAGCGACATGACCGTTTTCGATGAAGAACTGCCGTCAAGACACTCGTTCTACTCCCGGTTGAAAGACGGGATGTTGGCAGGAGACGAGTACGTGCGGGCACTTAACCTCTGGCTGAGAATGAAATCGAAGGTATTCCGAACCTACCACGAGATATACCAAATGACCGACGTTTTCCTGCTCGCCGACGTCTTTCAAGATTTCCGAAAATTATGCCTTGAAAACAACAACCTGGACCCATGTTATTACATCTCCACTCCAGGATTCAGCTGGGCAGCTCTCCTTAGGATGCAGGAGCCAGAATTGGAGCTATTCACGCACGCCGGGAAGCACAATCTTATATTTTCCGGCACCAGAGGAGGAGTTTCGTTCATGGCAAAGAGGCATTCGAAAGCCAATAACAAGTACCTTCCTCTTTACGTCCCTAGAAAACCCTCCCTATACATAATGGACTGGGATATGAACAACCTCTACGGTTTTGCCATGTGCGCTCATCTCCCTTACGACAAGTTCCGCTACCTAACCAAGGAGGAGATCAGGACTTTGGACGTAGACACCGTACCGGACGATGCCGACGTGGGGTATATACTGGAAGTCGACCTCGAGTACCCCAAAGAGTTGCACGACGTGCACAATGATTATCCACTAGCCCCAGAGAAGATCGATATTGTAAAGGAGCTGATTTCCCCTTATTCTCTGAATCTGGCGGAAGATTTGAATCACAAGATCAAGTCCTCTTCCAACATCAAACTCGTCCCGAACCTTCTGCACAAGAAGAGGTACATCCTTCACTACAGGAACTTGAAATTCTACCGCTATCACGGACTAGTACTTCGGCGTATCAGAAGAGTCCTAGCCTTTAAGCAAAAACCGTGGATGAAATCGTACATCGAGTTCAACACCGCAAAAAGGCAAGAAGCGACCGCTCCTTTCGCCAAAGACTACTTCAAATTGCTGAATAATTCGGTGTTTGGAAAAACCATGGAGAATAAGCAAAGTCGCCTCGATGTGAAGCTGTGTACCGATGAGAAAACGGCACTGAAATACACCTCCCAACCGCACGCCGAATCCTTCAAGATCCTTAACTAAAACCTGGTGCAACTCAACCAGCGCGTTCGTAGCGCGCTGTGCGATCTTCTGACCTACTCCGGATTTACCATACTGGAACTCTCCAAACTCTTCATGTTCGAATTCCATTACAAGTACATTCGGCCAAAGTACGAAGACCGCGCCAAACTCCTTTTCACGGACACGGACAGCCTCTGCTACGAAATCGAAACGGAGGACATTTACCGAGACATGCTCGCTGACAAAGACCGTTTCGACACGAGCAACTACCCGTCGAATCATCCCCTCTTTTCAAGCACGAACAAACAAGTATTGGGGAAAATGAAAGACGAAATGGGCGGCGTCCCCATCTTAGAGTTCATCGGACTCAGGTCAAAAATGTACTCGATTAAACCTCTGAAAAAAGAGAATATCAAGAAGGCCAAGGGCATCCAAAGCTCGTTCGTGAAGAAACATTTAAGCTTCGATGACTACGAAGCGGCCCTAAACTCCGAAGCACCTCCGCAGAAGGGAAGCTGGGCCAAGATTTCCAGCGTCAGGCACGAACTGAGTACCGCCAGAATATCCAAATCCCTCCTCTCGCCGTACGACGACAAGAGATATATCCTGGATAATGGCGAAGATACGCTAGCCATCGGTCAGTACTATACCGGTGCTTGGGACGAATACGCGGACGATTTCGACTCGGATGTGGACGTGATGAGTGACGAGGAGGGAGAGGAAAAATTGTCCCTTCAGTTAGAAGCGCGAGAAGCACAAATACTGACCGAAGCAAAAATATCCGAGGAGAACGAGAAGGCCGTACGCAGGTTCGCCGCATTGGAGAACTGCCGGAAAAAGTTGGAGGATTTTGAGGCGTGGAAGAAGGAGATTAGAAAGAAAGACGCTATCAGCAAAAAAAAAACTCGCGCGCTAGAAACTAAGGCGCCGAGCGAAGATAGGTTAAAGAAAATAGCCGCTAGAAAAAGAAAAGCTCAAGCTCAAACAACGGAGGAGAAGAGAGTGGCTAGACTAGAGAAAAAAGCCGCTAGTAGAAGAAAAGCTCAAGCTCAAGAAACGGAGGAGGAAAGAAAAATTAGACTGGAAAAAAGACGAGCTCGTGAGACCAGATTATAATAATCTTCGAGCCACGTGGATTAGGCTTACCACGTAAAAAAAAGAAGAAAAAAAACTCCTGGGTGGTGTGAAAAAAAAGCATGAGATTTTGAGATATTGATAATTATAGAGTTCTCACAATGCGAAAGTTCAAAAAAGTACCCCCCCCCCACTAATATTGCTAATTCATTATTTTCAAGCCTCGAAGCATTTTAAAGTTATCTCAAAGACGACTCGCACGACCCCTCCAATTATTGGACCCCCCAAAATGTTGCTCATTCGTCATTTTCAGGCTATAAAGCGTTTTAGAGTTACCACATGCTCAAAAAGCATGACCCCTCCAGTTTTGGGAACCATCAAAATGTTGCTCATTCGTCATTTTCACACTTTAAAGCATTTTAGAGTTACCACAAGCTCAAAAAGCACTCGCACGACCCCTCCAATTTTGAGACCCCCAAAATGCTGCTAATTCGTAATTTTTTCGCTTTTAAAGCTTTTTAGAGTTCTTACAATGTGAATGTTTCAAAAGCATTGGAACTACCCCATTGGATGACGTCACTTCCGGTCATGTGACCTTCCCACTCGGAGTTGACAAAAGGGCTCATGTAGCGAAGGGACATTTTTTGGTAACAAAAGGCCCAATTTTGGTAACTAAAGGGCGCTTTTCCCATGGATGACCTCGACCCATCTTGGCTATGGCCGTACTTCCAGTATGCAAAAAGATAACAAAAAGCACTCCCCCACCCTCCTCCAGATCGACAAACAATTGTGCGCGGGAAGCGATTTTTTTTAAGGGTCCATTTATGCAAAAATCCCGTGCGCTGAAGCAGCCCCACCACCTCCAGATCGACAAAACAGGAAAAAAGCAGCAAAAAGCACTTTCGCCCTCCTCCAGATCGACAAGAAATTGCGCGCGGGAAGCGATTTTTTTAAGGGTCCATTTATGCTCAAATCCCGCGCGCGGAAAGCAGCCCCACCACCTCCAGATCGACGAAAAAGGAAAAAACCAGCAAAATGCACTTTCCCCCCTCCTCCAGATCGACAAGAAATTGCGCGCGGGAAGCGATTTTTTTAAGGGTCCATTTACGCAAAAATCCCGCGCGCGGTAAGTGTGCCCACCTCCTCCATAACGACGAAAACGGGGAAAAAAGTGACAAATTGAGTTTTCCCCTCCTCCTCCAGATCGACGAAAATTGAAAAAACCCAGAAAATTGCACTTTTTCCCCCTTCTCAAGATCGACAAAAAATCGCGCGCGGGAAGCGATTTTTAAGGGTCAATTTATGCCACGCGCGGAAAGCGGGATTTTTTCGATGGATCTGTCCTCATGTCGCAAAACCCTCTTCTCCAGCACTTTCCCCCCTTCTCCAGATCGACGAAACGGGAAAAAGTAGCAAAAAACACTTTTCCCCCCTCCTCCAGATCGACAAAAAATCGCGCGCGGGAAGTGGGTTTTTCGGGGTGGAGGGGTATGTCCTCATATCGTAAATCATCACTACTACTAATTTCGGTAGCAATGTTCAAGTTTTCATTTAACATCCTAAGTATTATTAGGTGCGATTAAGTTGGCGAATGTTTTGGTGTGTTGATATCACTCATTTGAAGGGCCGAACCATTCGGAACTTGGCGGCCCCTTTTACCAGTTTTGGTTTTTTAATATGATAGTCAGTCCTTTTTTTTTATATTGTGTATTTGACTCAACTCCACTACCGTGCAGATGTGTAATAAAGTGGCACGTCAACAAGAAATTGGTTTTCCACAATTTGATACTACCTTTTGCCTATAGGCCGAACCATTCTCAACTTGGTCACCTTTTTATAGGTTTTTGGTTTGGGTTTAATTTTGTTGTAATTTGTTCTATTTCGTTAGTTTTGGTGTGTTGATATCAATCCTTTTAAGGGCCGAACCACTCTCAACTTGGTGGCCTGTTCACCAGTTTTTGGCTTTGTTTATTTTGCTTTGTTTTTAAAGTCTGTTTATTTTTCGTGAACTGGACGTGAATACAATTTGTTTGGCAACGTTGTTTAGATTTATCGTGCTACACTAGTGTGTGTCTAGGCATGCACGTCAGTATACACGTTGTCATTGTCCGAACTTTGGCTGTCAAATGAGAGACGATGCCGACAATACTAACAATGGTTATAATAATATTTTCGTACTTAGACGCTATCCCACGCTATCCTCGTTACACCCTTAGGCTCCAAACCATGATAAAAGGTACGCAGTTCGTATCGTACTGCAGCCATTAGTCCAATTTCTTAGCTGGAAGCCTTCCCGTTATCTCGGTATCGATGAATAATCACCCTATGGAAATTAACATGGGGATGAGCGGACTACAATTAGCTAGTAGCTAGCTAGTTACAAATTTTCAACGTTATTGAGGGTCAGATTTTGCATTGAAAGCAGCTTAGCTGGCATTCCTACACGAGTTAATTTTTGTCAGGTGGGTCATTGCTCTTGATTTCAACACAATTTAAGCTTTTGTACCACATTATTATTTTTCCCTAAGTACCTGAAATGTGCCCAACTATGCTTCAAGATATAAGACACTGACGCTATGACGCCGCGCTAGAATGGTTTACAACCTTGACAATTGAATTGATGTGATGTTTGTTGTGATGATTGTTGCCTAATTTGGCGCAACACACTAGCGTGTGTCTAGATTAGGCAAATATTCAACAAGATAACGGTAAGCTGTGTCATTAATAGTGACTTTTAAGTTGTCAGGCGACCAAAGTCTCCCGATCCAACAAGTTTCAGCCTTTTCTGTCGCATTGTTATTAGAGTCGATTAGACTCTTATGCGAACGGTTTGTCTGTCTGTCTGTCTGTTTGGATGTCTGTCTGTCTGTGTGTTCGCGTTGTAGCGTTTTAACGAATTATCGGATGCCTGTCAAATTTTGCACACAGATTCTGTGGCACATTTCTAGGTCTAAGTTCGAAAATGGATCGATCCGCCGGGGAAATCGTACACTAGAAATAATCAAAGATTTTTGTTCGCAGCAAACGTACGAGGTTCGTTATTTTTTCTTTAGCCGACTGACGTCATCCATCCACGACCAATTACTGGGAACTATGTAGCCTTCGTCAGCGGCGGACGTCACCACCAACTGACCAATGACTGGCAACTTGATCAATTTTATTCTACGGACCACTGACGTAGGCACTGATCTCGTACTTTACGAACTGGATAACAAAGTTGTATAGTCGAATGCCAGCATGCGCGGAATCAACGTAAGCTTGGGCTACTTGTTTGGACAATCTTTCATGACTTTACTGCGTAGTACTTTTTACGGGAAGGTGGGGGAAGGAGAAATATTTAAAACAACTTCTACTGTATGACATTTGGTTTTTTGTTGTTAAGGGAGGATAGGGGGAATCAAATTCATAATACTACTTTTAGGCAATGACTGTGCTATCTCGATATGTCACCCTCATCAGTCGTGCGATATGGCAACTGGCAGTCAGATAAATGAAATGTGCAAAACGCCGAGACTAAACGGTTTGGAGGCCTCCCGTATCATAAAACTGCCAAACGATGCTGGATTTCTTTATGTTGATTCTGTTCAGTAGTTTTCTAATTAAACTTACAGTTTAAAATGAAACCGATTGAAGAATCGTAGTGGGCTCGTCTTTAATTGAGAGGTGTGCGCCGCCATGCCATCCAACGCAGTTGATCAAAACATGTATGGGAGTGGGGGAGGGATTGAGGCAAAAAACTAGAAATGCAAGCGACCACTGTTTTTATGGTTGCATACGCGTCATGGAACCGCGGCCAAGAAATCATTTGGATGTTTGGATTGTATTCTTAGGAGGGGTAATTTTATTCACACGTGTTAAAGTGGCACTATCACCAATTGAAAAGCGAACGAAAATACCGTGGCGCCATCTAGCGATATTGATATTGTTAATCTTTATAGCTTGCTCGCAGGTGCACGAGGATGAACTAAATTTTCACTCAATAATTAAGGATGTCGTGGCTTGTTTGTTTCGTTAAAAGAAATGCTGTTATGCATTCCTTCCCTTGGTGCAAGCAAACGCTAGATAGTACTACACAGCGCTAGATGTTGTCAGAATTCGTCTGCTTTCAATCGGTGATAGTGCCACTTTAAACAATTAGTAGCCATTTCGAGCGCTGTATTCGCAAGGGAAAACTAATCGACTCTCACTATAATTGGTTTAATCAGGTTTATTTATCCTCACATGGCTGAAAACAGCCAAACTACCTCTGCTGTAAAGACACAACGTGTCTGGTGGACGCCGTGCTCATATATGTAGGGTGGTCCAAAAGTCCTTTGCACCCCACCAAAATCCCTACAGAATTGGAATTAGGCACCTGACTCATAGGACTTTGTATGGGGCCACTTACTGAGCCTGCGTTGGGACGCCCTGCCCCCTCAACTCATGGCTCAGACAACGTGATAGCCGAAAACGCTAATTGAATAAACGGGATGCGTTTTATTACATCTTCAATGTAGACCCCACGCCCACATGAAGCTTCCCAGCACAGTGCAGGAAATTGTACGGTGCACCCATCAAAGGTCCTACAGCACTAAGGATACACACCTGACAAATAGGACGAAGGTTTGTCTCTAAGATTGGGCCACTGCATGAGCTTGTATTGGGGCGCCAGGTCTCCCCCCCCCCCCCCAACAAAGTTGATCTATGTTCCTTAAACTAAACAGAAAAAAAACACCCTTGGGATGGGAACATTCAAGCAATACGTCTCAAATAAGTAATACGTCAAGAAACAGGTATCCCCCACCCCGCCCATCGTGATCAATCGTCATCAATCGACGAACAGGCATAGGTGATAGTGCCAGCCCTCTTTAAGTTATGGGAGGTGTCAGGAATCAACTGCCCAACCCAGGGGTATTAGTCATGTTTATTGTAGGGAACAGAAATAAAGTTGGTAAATAGGGGGTTGGGGCGAGCAGGGTGCCCCAATGTACGGTTATGCATGCCTCCCCCCTCCCCCCCCCCCGGGTCTTAGGGACAAACATTCGTCCTATGTGTCAGGTGTGTAATCTCAGTGCTGTAGAACCTTTGGTGATAAGCCCGCACCGGACAATTTCCCACACCGTGCAGGTAAGCCCTCAGGAGGGCCCATGGGGCCATATTGAAGAATTGTAATAAAACACATCCTGTTTATCTCACTAGTATGCCGTTTTGGGCGATCAGGTTGGCTGGGTCATGCACATAATTCCACAACTAGAAGTAAACGTCTATTTCTGACAGGAACAAAAATAAGTTTTATAACTGGGGGTTGAGGGGGGGGGGTGGGCAGGGCACGACAATGCAAGCTCATGCAATGGCCTCCATTTTAGGAACAAACTTTGTTTCTATGTGTCAGGTATGTAATCTCAGTGCTGTAAAACATTTGATGGGTGCACCGGACAATTTCCAGCACCATGCAGGGAAGCCTCATCTGGGCGTAGGGGCGACATTGAAGATGTAATAAAACGCATCCCGTTTATCCAATTAGCATGCAGTTTTCGACTATCACGTTGTCTGGGCCATGCACATATTTCCCCAATTGGAACCAAACGTCTATTTCTCACAGGAAAAAAGTTAAATTTTAAATCTGGGAGAAGAGGAGGGGGGGGGGCCCGGGCGTCCAAATGCAAGCTCAGTGGGTGGCCCCCATCTTAGGGACAAAACAAAGTCCTATGAGTCAGATGCCTCATACCAATTGTGTAGGGCTTTTGGTGGGGTGCAACGGACTTTTGGACCACCCTGTGTATTCTATCTAGATGTTATCGCTTTATCTTGGCGGGCGACACATTAGCGTGTGTCTTGATCAAATAAGGCTACACGAAATACAAGTATCTTACACATCTGCACGATAGGCAACAATTCCAAGTTCAGAATTACTCTAAGTTCAGTTCTCAAAATCCGTTTTATCGGTACAGTGAACAAAATTAGAAACATAGTTTGTGCTGCCATCTGTTATGTGAAAAAGAAATTGCACATTGTCGCCGTATATTGTCCCCGTATATGCTCTCTATCTCTATGATTGTCACTTTCCTCAGCTGCGCACCGACCAGTGAAATATAACCATTGGCTAATTTCGTGCCGACATCTATGAAGTAAAGAGAAAAGTGTTTTCATTTGACTGACAAGTTGTGGTTAGTGAAAATGTCAACAGACGAAATAGTTTTATGTGCTGCCATCTGTGAAGTCAAAAGATCACCAATGTTTGGTGGGGATGATGCACGTACGTCGTACAGGCCCGTATGCAGGAAGAGTGAGAGGGAGGGGGACAGTTTACCTCCTCCTACCCTAATCCTCCCTCCCAAAAAATATAAAGTTCGTATGTGACAGTAACTGTTGTTCTCCAAGTCCCGCATTTGAAGAGAAAAAGAAATCGTAGGGTACTTATTTCTAGAACAAAATTGTCCTACGGTGCCTGAATCAAGAAGTTGAAAGATGTGAAAGTAGTGCATGCTTCTTTAAAATTGGGAAGCTTTTCTCTGGTACGCTAACAGCTTCATTTGTTTTAGAAAAACTGAGTAAAGTTTCACTATTTTTAACCTTGATGGACTTTTTTTTAATGTCCTTCGTACCCTTTAGTTGCATTTTGTTATCATTCTAGAAAGATCCAAAATGTTACACCTCACAGATCCAAGGCTTCAATAAATAGCTGGATACCAGTGGCGTAATAGACAAGAGACGGGGGTACTTTTGCATTTAGCCCCTAGATCGTGTTGTTGCACCCGGCCAAGGCCATTTTGTTTTGTGTCTCCAATCCCTGACTCGCCAATGGGGAAACAAAGACAGGACAAAAGGCACATAGAGTATAAATAAAGTGCATTTTTAGTACATTTTTGGTAGAGGGGCAGAGCCACGTGCCCGAAGTGCTGAATATGAACATGCATTAGTTTCATCACTGGGCCAAATGGTTGGGGTTGGGTAGAGAGGAGACCTGCGTTCCAGAAAGTGACAAACAAAGAGAAAAACGTACAAAGTCAATGGGAGAACCAAGCCCGATGGAAAAGGATTTTTTTATTCCTTTTGTATACTGCGTTTAATTTTCTTCATTTAAAGTCTGGTAACGTTTTAAATCTAACGTGAGTTAATAAAAGAAGTCAGGAGAATTATTTACTCATGAAAGTAATTCCCTACATTTTATTCGCACCATGATATTATTGCACTACCGACTCATACTCTTCCAGTGCTGTTTTTACTTAGACTCTTATTGACCAAAGACTAGAGATCTGTGATACAGACCATGCGTTATTGCCTCATTAAAGGACGCGATCGGGTCACTGAAATTTCCATCGAGTAATAGCACCACAGGTGTCGTGCATAATTTATGAACTTAATGGCCTACGGTACTCACAGCTGCCTTTATTCTATAGGAACCTTGGCTTACCGACTTGACAAGAAAGCGTGGGTGAGTACGGGGCCCTTGGGCTCACTTCATTCGTATTTTTTTTCACTTCACACATACAGCTGTGAACCAACATACCGCTGTGAACCAGGCATAACCAACTCAGAACAGACACCCCTTTGTACGACCGACTAGTCCCTACCACTTGCGGTACCCCCATTTTCGCCTTCTGCTAACCATTGTCGCACATCCAACAAGAGGCAC
>JAHWFP010179072.1:662-17809 GCA_023313725.1 Lithobius niger | reverse complement strand
AGGGGGAGGGGGGGGGGAGATACTGGCTACAGGCTTCAGCTGAGCTAAGTAGCTGTTCAGTCTTTCTCAGTGGTGACTAGAGTCACAAACTTACACAAGGAGGAAAAGCAACATTGCTTCTTGGCCTCCATACAAGCTTGGGGAACATACAGTTTAGAATAGAAGAAAAGAAATTTAGTTATTTGGAAAGTGTCGTGCGTCTGTGCCAAATCCAAGTTGTTGAGTCATTGCTGGGTGTTGAGGGAAGACCACATCGGTGTAGAAAGAGCTTGATGAAACTGAATGGTGAGGAGGAATGGTTGTGTTGACGTAGTGAACAGTAAAATCGATGTTGGTTAAAAAATCGTTGTTAACATGTTAATAAAGGTTTTTTTTTTTTGAAACTCCACAGCCGAGAAGGAGGATCCATGGTGTGGATGAAATTGGTGGTGTACGGACGATAAGGAAAGTCAATTTCAAATTTCCTTTGCCAAAGAGGGTGGGTACGAGTGGTCTTCATCTTCATTCGGATGGCCAAAGGAGTGTGACAGGGTGGAACGAGTGTCCGTCTACGACGATGAGGAGAGGAGAACTCGTTCCGACAGAAGAGAAGTTAAGGAGGGGTGAACTGTTTTAAGGGCGAGTGGAGATAGTGAACACATTAGGCCTAACCCTTAGCGCTGGAGCGGCATGAGAGACAAGGGATCATACGGGTTTTAGTGGCGGATAACTTCCTCATTTACGCACGACAGGGGAGGAAGACATCCACGATGCCAAATTGACAGAGCTAGCGTGCCTGAAGGCATTACCTGGTTAGCTCTAGGGATGTGCGATATTGCGATATTACTGCGGTATACAACACTCGCGATAGTGTTATCGCAATGCTTTCCGTTTTACGCGATTATCGCAGTTTCAAGTTCATTTTGTCGATTCACTTCGTTGTCGATAATTTTGACGTTCAAATACACCATTTTAACCGTTTTTTCGCCAGCTTTCCAATGGAGCAAACCATAAGTCTCTAGATGCAACCGTTCTGAAGTTATTTCTAATTAACAATCTAACTTACATTTTTAAACAAATATGGCTTCCAAAAATGAATGAGAAAAATTGCTGCTCACTACTGATTTTAACAGGACTAATGTTACAACATAAAGTGTTTGTCTGTTGCTTAATTAATATCAACATTTTCACATCTTAACAGGTCAAGAATTGTGCAGAAAATGGTCGGATTGCGTGCGCTTTTATTTAAGGAAGGTTTCTTTCCGGGTGCGGTTTTCTGAAAGTGCGGCTTACACGAGAGACAATACGGTATTTCAAATACTGAAAATATTTGAAATTGCTTAATTATTTTGAATAAATAAGAATTAAAAAAAAAATAAATTTTGCAATAATTAGGCGTAGTAGTACTAAGCCTAAATGTATATAGTTAGTAGGCTTACTGTAGGACTGTTATGACCATTTGATCAACTTAAGACAGATTAGCTAACATGTTGAGAAATATTGCAACAATCGCAAATATCGCATGCCAAGGTACTGCAATAATCGTGTAGCCGAAATGTCATTATCGCCCAACCCTAGTTAGCTCTGATCCATTCTTTTTTGACGGAGTCATATAGGAGGTAATCGAAAGGGGAAAGTGCAGGAAATCTGTTCACCCCAGACTCTTGGGAGGGTGAGCTGAAGCAGGGTTCAGTGGTTCAGAACGTTGGGGGCGGAAGCTTCCTGACCGATGACAGGTGGTGGAGCACCCGATATTTTGTGAGTTGGCAAAGTTGGTGCTATCTTGCGAGTTGGTGGCTGAAGACGATGCAACTTGAAAGGTTTTCATCCAGCTGATGGGAGTGGTCTTCTGCCCAGTTTTCCCGTTCGAGTGAGTGGGGACATCTTGCGCATGTGGGTATGTGCTAGGTGCAACTTCGTGCACAATTTGGCTAAGCTTGCAGTCAGATTTGCCAGTTGAGTTTCAGGGACGACTCTCTTTCTTTGACATTTTTCAGCTTTGAATTAAGGTGACAGAAATGTGAAGCGATGGAAGCAGCGCTTTTCTCTAAACGTTTTAGGCCAGTCCAGTCGAAAGGTGAAGTTTCTTCTTTAGGATTGAACGCACAAACTTCGGGTTGCCATAGTGAGTGTTCGAATTGAGAGACTTGGTTGGAGATGAATCGTTGCGGTCTAAACCAAAGATTGTGGAAGAAGGGAATAGATGGTGGTAGTTCAATGTTCGGAAATGGAGCCGTAGAGGTTGACAGCAAAGCTAGACCCGGAATGAATGGAACTAAATTGGAAGGGGTGGCGGGGAGTTCTGTTTTGGCTTGGCATAACAGGAAGGGTTGCAGGGGTCGAATTTCCAAATTTTGATCCGGGTGAAAATTTGGACTCTAAAATATGTTACTGGGGTGCAATAAACTTCTTTGGAGTACAAAACACAAATGTAAACCAACACTATGGTCTCCTATTTTATAGCCATTGAAAATTGTTTGAGCATCACAATAATACGTACTGTTTTCCTGCACTTTGCTTAAAACTGACTTAACCTCACTAATCAACTGAAAAAAATATCCATAATTTAACCAAATGCATTAAAAAATGGAGTTTAACTTATTTGGATTGAATGGTGTCACTGGAAATCTAATTCCAAGCTATTTAAAAGACCGCACACCGCAAGTCTATAGCTTGTGCGGTTCAAAAGTTATGAAAAATTCAACCTCGGCGTGCAATTTTGCACTCCAAGAGTTTGCTTCTGGAGTGCAAAGTGCGATTTTGGAGTGCAATTTGCCCCTGTCCGAATATTTCGACCCCTGGGGTTGGAATAGCAGACTTGTACGAAGGTGTGGCGGATGAGAGGGAGAACAACGAACAGGTCGAACAAGAGGTAGACCCAGAGCTTGAATCAGGAGTGGGAACGAGTCCTGATTTCGTGGGGTTGAGAGTCCTGGAGGATTTGCGGACAACAAAAGAGCCTGGAGGCGTTCAGATTCTTTTTTCTTCTTTATTTATTCTTTTGCATGATGAATGGCCAATCCTTCTCCGGAATTTTATGGCAGGGATGTGGTGCAGGTGGTGCAGGTAATCTTCATAAAAAGCCCATAATTTGTGTGTCTGGCAGGCTGTGTGGGGGTCGTGCTTCCGTTTGATTATCGATCCTGCAGCACAAGTACAGATTAGTGGAATTCTTGCCTTCGACACATCCCAACCCCGTATTGTGGATGGGATGGCCGACAAACCTCCTATTCACTTCGGCGACATGTTGAAACAACAAGAAAACGGAGATGGAGTCTACGCAACTGACACATGAAGAGACGCAAATTTCCCGCATCAGCGCGAAGCATACTGGGGCCGATGGAGGAGGGCTTCTCGGTGACGTTGAGCCAAGGCAAAAGAGCACATAGGCTTGAAAGAGCCAGGTAAGCAGAAAAGACGGTGAAGAGATTGAGATAGCTTTCGGTGAAAGTCGGCGACAAAGGTGATTGTTGGGACCGTTGAAGGTGGAATGTCGGCAGGGGCAGAATAACGACGACAGGTCAATGGCTCGGAAAGTGTTCAATGACGCGGTCATTGGTGAAGATGAGACAGGCAGAATCTGGCGGCTGAAGATAAGTGAAAACTTAGGGAGCATCTTTCGGTGAAAGCTTGTGAATTGTAGATGGTGAGACCTAGCGTGAAGCTAGGAATACGACAGGCTCTTTCGGTGAAAGAGACCTTTGTAATCACACCAAACATGGGCGAATAGGGCCAAAAACATGGTGAATGTCAATGTCAACGGGTGAAGCAAGTGGTCCGGGCGTTGGATCTTGCAGCGAAAAGCGATTCATGGAAGATTTTTTTTTGGTGTTATTTCGAGAAATGTTGTCCGGGAGAGGAGCGGAAAGGACAATGTTCGAGATTGAAGACCGACAAAAGAGAGCACGGTCGGCTTTGTTGAGGATGATCATGTTGAGCAAGAGAGTGGATCTATCCCGGGAGCGACAGGGAGGGAGCCACGGTATCTTGAGGATCACTCGGTAAATCCGTGAGAGCGAGATAACCCAAGGTTGTCGAAGGGTACGTGGGAAGGCTTCACAGTCAGAGCGGAACCATTCCTGACGTCGGGTTGACATCACAGAAAAAGGGAGCCTTGAGGTGACAATAGCAGCCGTCTTTCGGTGAAAGATTAAAAGGACGTCGGATCACTGAACAACGGGTCCGTCGAGGGAGCATGGTGGCTGGAGGATGTCAGTGTCTTCTGGTGAGGGAGTTCCGTTTCGGAGAGCTTTCAGTGAAAGACATCAGCGGAAAGGGGTTGCTTTCGATGAAAGCTGGAGGGCTTAACATCGTTGGAAGCAATACCCTGCCGAGAGATCCGGCCGGGGAGGAGAGGCAACTGTCATGAGCGAGGGCAAGTGGTCAGATCAGTCCGTAGCAGTGGAAGGGAACCGAGCGCCACATGGCTGTAGGCCGAATAGGGAAGAAAAGTCTTGTGAGGGACGACAGAGGTACACAACGGTCCAGGATCCGGTAAGAGTGGTGAGAAACCAGGGTGAGAACAGGAGGCAATGTCAGGCAGACGATCATTGAATCCTTCCGATGAAAGGGCAGGGAGTCGGTCGAGGTGATGTTATCCCACGGAGATAAGGCTTTTTGGTGAAAGCAGCCAGTAGAACAACAACAAGTAGCGGAACGAGAGATGGCAGGGAGCCGGGAGCTGAAAGTACTTTGAGGGCCTCAGAGCTCTCGGCGAAAGAGAAGGAGACAACCGTTAAGAAAGGCTTGCCAAAGGGGACGAATTTTCGGTCAAAAGAAGACTGAAAGAAGCGGAGCTAACTTGACAAGAAGAGGGCTGGAGGAAAAAAGATGGTTGGCTAACGCCTCTACACCATTTTAGGAGGGTCTGTGCTTGCCCAAGTACAGACAGGTTCCAAAGCTGGACATATCTAAACAGCTTAAATCCTCCAGGGAAGATAGAATTCAAGGAAAGGAAAACAAATTTACAGGTAGTGTATATTTCCATAACGGCTAATAGAAGAGTAATTTTAAAATGATTATTTACGTTAAAAACTAATAAAACATTAGAAAGAAGAAAACACTTTACCACGGTATTGTAGTAAAGTGTTTTCTTCTTTCTAATGCCTTTTGGAAGCCACAGTAGTCGCCACTTGCCGGTATTTGCTATAATAAAACCAGTGCCGTTAAATAATCTAACAACTTGTAGCTTACCGTAACAATTTATTTTGTTAACTAAGTTACTAAGGTGGACAAATGCGTCTGTGTCGATGGATTAACGAGATTCCCAATATCTGTTCTCGCGGTAAAGTTCTTAAACTCTGTAAAACAATTTTAAACAAGATAAATCTTTTTTTTTTTTTTAAAGAAGCTGCTAATGTAGTTTAATCAGAAGAGCCACTACTTAAAAATGCAAAAAAAAGGGGGAAAGTCTTACGACATCCTGTTTGTGGTCATCTGATAAACTTGACGATTCCGTTGAATTTGTAAACTGCTTCCATATCAGTTCGGTTTTTAAAATATGCTAAGAGAGCTTGCAACATGACACTAAAAAAAAGTGTTCTTTTTATGGTATTTAAAGTGTTCTACATATACGGTGAAAGTGCATATGAATGGCGGTAGGTGAGACTTGAGTTAATGCTATTATTTACATGCAGACATTCCTTACGTGCATGTTTGTTACATCGAGTCTACTGTGTAGACTTCAAACAAAAAGCGACATGGTATTTCTTCACGATTAGAAATGGCAAAACAAAAAGGAAATAAGTTTTTAAATATGCTGGGGAATCTTTTACAGTAAAACCATAACTAGAGACCCGCAAAATACTCTTTTATTGTTGGCTTCAGTGAGGGGAAGCTGCACTTTCACACATTTTGTTGCTCCATCTCCTATTTATTTATGGAATGTTTCTGTTTTACGGACCTAAACTCACCCAAACAATCTACCAACTCGTGGTCGTAAACTTATATTACTGCTTACTGTGGCATTACCAGCATTTATGATTTTGCTTTCACTTTAAAGCCAGCATTTACTTCCTTCACATTAAAATACAGTTTTAAGCACTTATTAGCAGCTTTTACCGTCACAAGGGTACCTCAACCAGTGTCAGTAGCCTACTTAAACCAACACTTTACCTTTCGCAAAGTTTACTAACTCACGATCGACTACTTCCTACTCCTGCTAGTGTTAGCATTGCAACGTAGCCTACATTCGTGTCGTGATTTTGTATTATGAAATTTCACGCCTATTGACAAACCCACTTTAAAAGTGGAAGAGTTGCCTCAATGAACAATGCAGTAGGTGATAGACAATTGACATCAACGTGTAACACACATTTGTCTTTGAACGTTAGAAGCGCTAGTTATGCACAAGCGACCTACTCGACCAAATCACCCGTATTTAATTGAAATCTGACGGTAAAATTATGCCGAATGTTTCCTTAAAAATTTAGCATCCCAGAAGTTAATACATGAAGTCATTCAATCAGATTACGACACGGTCGACCCCTATGTCAACTCGGGATGTTTAGTAAGGCAAGTGTACGGTAAAGCTTAACCAACACAACCTAATATTCGTTACGCTTTAAACTAGTCGTAGTTCACCGGACTGTAAAAGTTGACCCACGTGTGATCATCGCCCTTATTAGATCGGCGTTTTTTACACAGATTTTTACATACCATCGCCGGTCAACTATAATCGCTGCACGTACACCTACGACAATCACGTTACTTACATCACTCGAACGTAAACACAAGAAATTATTTCTTTCTCTACTTTCACGGATATTCTTCATTCATGGCTTCGTGTACGTGGGGGTGTAATTTTCCGCAAAACCAAAGCACGAAATGCGACTCTGCAAGCGGCCATCTTGACGCAACGCGACATCTGGCGGCCGCTTAGCAGCTGTTTGCACTTCTTGTAAGGCCGACTGAGCTAGGAACTCGTTTCGCCAGTTTCAGACCAGGGTGGAACTGACCACTGGCCAGGGTGGAACTGGAACTCCGCCATCTAGTCCCAGTGCGCGACAGGCAGTTGGCGTTTCAATGTTGAAAAAAAAATTGTGAAAACCATTTCTCCCGACTCCCATAGTTTGGGAAAATTAATTACGCACGTGGAACAAGCCAAGGGGGCCTAGTCTCGAGTTGCGTTTTTTAAATCACATGCGGTTTTGCCAAAATCATGGCTCGCCCATTCTATCGCACGTGACTTTTGATAAAAATACCAAATGTTTAAGTGGGCTCTCGGACAAACCCTACATTGAGCGCTTGGCTATCTTAAACCTTGAGAGGCTCGATTTGCGGAGACTACATGCCGACCTGTGTTTTACTTTTCTATTAATCCGGGGTCTTTTAAGTATTGATTATACCATTTTTTTTGAACGCCGTTCCACAGATCGTACCAGGGGTCACCCCTGGAAACTCGTTGTTGGCACGTGCAGATCCAACACGAGAAAATTTTTCTTTTGTAATCGTGAGGTAGCATGTTGGAATTCCCTTCCTGTGCATGTGGTGGAGGCTAATTGCATTGATAGTTTCAAATCCCGCCTTAAAAGGGTGAACCTCACTAACTTCCTGCCTAGGAAACTAGCTTAACTTTTCTTGTTAATCTTTGTGGTTTGGGTAATTTAGTTTTTAGTCTTGTGTGTGTTTTACCTTTTTATCTTTTTGGATATGGTATATTTGTACCAGGTTTGTTTGCTTTTAAAACTGTATTACTTTTTAGTATTATGGTATTTTTTTTTAACTCTGGAGATTGTAAGTGGCCTGCCCTTTTGACTCCAATTGTATTTACTGACAATAAATAGTTAAAAAAAAATAAATAAATAAATAAAACCGCATGCGATTTGAAAACGATCAAGTCGAGACTAAGCCCCCAGGACGCTGAAAATCCCTAAGTGATGTTTTTAATCCGAAAGTTATTGAAATATTGATTCCAGGGTTCCAAGTTCAATATGGGCCAGTCATTACTAGTTATTTTTACACGCCTGTTTCTTTAGACCTCTTCTTACAGGGGTCGCAAACTCATCTTCCGTTGAACATGTTGTGTCCTTTTTTTTATTGCCATTTACCCATTTTAGAGCTATTTACCTGTTTTTTTTCCTTAATACCATTTGATTCTTTTACATATATTTGCCCTTTTTTGGTGCAATTTACCCTTTTCTGCGATGGTGCTTCCCCAACCCACCCCTTTTTGTGGATGTCTGTGTGCGCTTATGGGCATAATTCAGAATACACTGAGTGAGAGTTGAACAACAATTTTGAAAAAAAAACATGACCAACCTTTTCGAACCCAAAATGTCTGATCCAAAAATGTAGTACATATCCCTGCCTTTGTTTTTAATGAACCATGAAACAAGTACCCGTTTCGTTTTTTAATTGACCACCCTAACGAAAAACGCAGGTTCTCGCTTATATTCCACTACCTTTCCTACCCCTCCCCATGACAAAAATAAAATACATGGGTCAGGGGCAAGACGACAGATGGATGGGTAACAGAGTTTTTGTAGAAAATCTCAATACAGGGAGATGGATGGAGGCACCCTTATGGGATGCATGGATATATAGTTAAACGACAGCATTGCCTTTTGTTGTAGGTTCTTTACCCAATGTACTACTTCATCGTTTTTGTACTTATCTTGCTGGATGGCCTCGTATCTTAAACTTAGCTAGCTGACTGTCAATTACACAGTACCTTCCTAAAGCACCGACCAGAGCGAACAGAACACACCACTGTTAGAGACAGTTTGGCTCCAAACTTGACGTCGCGCATGCGCAGTGATGTTGCGTCAGCCACTCATTACCTTCATAAACTACAATACAGCTTAACAAGCTCAGCAGAGTACTCGATACATCACACCTTCACCGCGACCAGACCTGGCTGATGGATTTGACCAGGATTGGGTAATAGATGTGACCAGGCGAGAGCAATGCCAAATTACGAACTATCTCAGGGAGGTGGTTTGCTGGGGTGGAGGTTTGAGCATGCGCGACGTAACAGTTTTGACGAAACAGATTCAGCGCTGACGATGTTGACGTTAATCAAGCCGCATCAACACGGATATTTGCAGGGAATGAGCCAAACTGTCACCAACAGTGGTGCTTTTGGTCGCTCTGTTTGGTCGTTTAGGAAGGTACCGATTATTTCTTCATTGTTTACAGCATAGTTTTATAGTATATTGCCTATGTTTTATCTGGTGAGCCAACAGAGGAATGATAGATGGCTATGCTAAGTGTTCTAAGATCAGGGCACGGTGGAATGCTAGCCATGTGGCCGTACAATCGTGTGGTAAAGGTACGGTGCATCATTGCCATGTGGTTCTATGTAACAATATTGGTCATCAGGTGCAAACCAAGATTGTGTAGAACAGCACATACAACAATTACTTTTTCGCACTTCACAGGGGAGTACCTCACCTGGAGTATCTGCAACCAGCATCTACAGAATACATTGGTTCTTTTGATCACATTCCTCTTTCCGATATGTGCTGCACTGAGAATCCTTTCAGGATTTATGACGGGGTCGGTAGTGGTGTCATCATATATTGTGTACATGCATACCCTTCACCCACAATAAGTATCCCAAGCAGGATCCCATTCTCTGCACTGTTGCACACTGTCGAATCGTGGGTTGGCTCGGGCCATAGGGCTACGACATTCAGAATTTTGGTATCAGCATCACATGTTTATTGAATGTTGACGGAGAAGAACTGTTTTCGATTCCTGAACCGCTCTACATTAGGACCTGGTGGGCATACAACTGGAATGTGTGTGTAGTCAAGGGCTCCAACTACTCCAGGAAAGTGTGCAACTGCATAGAATTTACTTTCGGTGTCCGCTAATTTGGTCTGTGTGGTAGGAAAGTGTATAAACCTGCGCCGTAACTCAGCAATGGCAGCAACTACCTGATGAAATATCTTTCTGCCATTGTACAATTAATGTTTAGCAAGTCTCCACCCACGCGTTGGAATGCTCCAGCTCTCAATAAATGGAGTGCACATAGCACCTGTAGTTCTAGGGATATGGCTATGTTCCAGTCTGTTGCATGTTGCAGTTTACATTGGATCAGGCGTACAGTTTCATGAATACTGTCTTCACGGAATCCAAATTGCTGTTTAAATTCAAGATCGTTGTAGCTGTTCATGATGTCATGCCGTGGTCTGAAGTTTTAGTGTTAACGGGGCACTGGGAGCAACAGGACATCGTTCATATCCTGTTGTTCATCTGCAGCATCTACGGACTCCATTACCAGCTGTAGCTTGGGTAGCAATCACAGGAGTTGTCTCTTGTGGACGTGGAATCACCACGGCTGCAAGGTACCTCCCGCTTTCACTATGCTGCAGTGCATTCGTGTGATGCGAATAGCATTTTGTCGCTTGCCTCTCCACGGTCTTGAATGGGGTAATTGTGGCTCATTGGAGGTATTTTTACACCTGTTCATCCTTCGATGAGCTACCTTTTACCTATTATCACCAACTGTTTACCTCTCGGATTTGTTACCTTAGATGTATTGTTTGCCACGTGCCTATGGGGTAAATTGTCTTCCCTCCCAACGTACCTCCGAAGTGACAGCACCAGCTTCATTTACCCCTCAACTTTCCCTCAGAGGAAGGCTTACCTCCTAAATGTTATCCTTCCCGGTTAAGTTAATCTCACAAGCTCTTCTGTGATTAATATTAAGTAGATGGAAATAGGATTCTCTGAAGGGTTAGGAGTTTTAGTCTTTGATAAACCAATTACATTCTCTTAAGTTATTAACAGTGCTAACAGGAGTTCTTCTCAGTGGAGAAAAACAAAGCTACACATTTTCACGTGCGTTTCGTCACTCATACATTTTCATACAGGTGTTGAAGAGTTCCTCTATGTAAAGTAAATCGTTACCGTGATTTACTTTACATATATTATTCGACACCTGTCTGAAAATGTACCAGTGGCGAAATGCACGTGAAAATGTGTAGCTTTGTTTTTCTCCACTGACAAGAACTCCTGTAGCACTTGCTATCAGTAACTTAAGAGAATAAAGCCTCGTTGGTAAGTAGACGTAAAGAAATAGAAATAGAGATTGATGGTGCACGAAGCACCTTCCCCCTCCAACCCCAAAGAAGTTAAGCAACTAGCGCATCATAGCGTGATTTGAAGGCGTTGAGTGAAGGAGCGCAAACAACAGATTGAGGGAGGGAGTTCCAGGGTTGAACAACCCTTTCCATGAAAAAGTGAAAGTGTAGTTTAGTCCGAGAGACAGTGCCAGAAATACGGAGAGGGTGGCCATGAGTGAAGTTTAATTTGGAATGAGGGAAAGAACAGGGTCCACATCAAGGAGATTGTGAATAAGTTGGTAGGTAAGTATCATGTCGTCACGATGAAAACGGTCATGAATGGAGGAAAGCCCAAGTTTATGTAGGCGATCTGAATAAAGTAAGGAACGGATAGTGTGACACCATTTGGTAAGGCGACGTTGGCAATTTTCAAGATGATTAAGTGAGTAAAGATATCCTTTAAAAGTTAAGAATTCACTATACCATGCGCAATGGCTGTTTGCCGTGACGTCACCATGAGTTAGCCAATGACGAACGAGAACAACGGCTGTTTGGCCATCTGATTGGACTAGGCCAGTCACGTGATGTGCACGTCATAGCAAACAGCCATGGTGCGTGGTATATAGTTATACTAGCTGAAGCCACGGGTGGTGTTGAATGCACGGATTGCAACACGTGTATGTCGTTGTTCGACCGAATTAAGTTTCTTCAAATTGTTGCGCAGACTGGCTAGCAAACGCTGATTTTCGTTCACTTCGCTCAATCAATCAGCGCATCTTGTAACTCCCCCCCCCACCCGCTGCTAATGATCCCCTCTTTCTAATGATCACTTCATCATATTCTTCCATGTTCATGTTCATGCTAGCAGAAATAAATAAGGCTCAAGGTGGTATCTAAGCAATCCTTTCGAGAAGCATGCTGTCCTGAAAAGCTTACCCGCGATGCTTTCCCTCCAACCAGACAAGCAGTGCCGTTGCTGTCGGTGCCATGTGCCTGCTGCCTGAACTCTTGTGTAATTATATACACTAGCTACGTTCCGATTGGCTCTGGTCATGATCCCGGAACAGAAGATGGTCTGATAGCAAAAGATCATAAGATGCATCCTCACAAGCCAAATATATAAATAGAGAGATAGTTATGTAGTTACATAGAGGTCATCGGAACTGAAGCTCAAAACCGCCATTATTTATATCTCTCTTTTGCCACTGCGGAGTTTAAATGGGGCCAAGACCACCTTTTATTATGCAACACTAATATTGTATTAAAACTTTATTTGAAAAATCGCATAGGGCGCGTTTATGCCAAGACTCGCCTTTGCATTCTCGCAGCTAGAATTTAATCGCGTTGGCAGACGTGTCGTTGCTATGGTAACAACGCTACCTGGATTATCTAAATCCGACATTGTTTAGAGTAAATGCTTGCAGTCTTATAATCTGTGACAATAAGATAAATAATTCCTACTGAAGAAACGGTTTTCCCAGTCGCGTTTGAACTCACATATTGACTGTTTTCGTTACCTGCCGGCAGAGATAAAACCGCCGCCATTTTGGAATTTCATAGGTTATTTCTAGCTTCTAGCTGCGAGAAGGTGAAAGCGAGTTGTTGTGGAAATCAGAGGCGCTACTTCAAAACTGGGGGCCGGAGGCGGCAGTAAAGTGGAGCCCCCCCACCCCCCTTCATAAAAAAATCAGTTATTGTCCCACAAGGTGAGAGCCCAGCGGCGGGCCTCTTTCACTAAAATAATAAATACAGTTTTGCTACGAAAGGGGACATGAGTTCAATAGAGGCCTTCCCCTCTTCATAAGAAAATGTTTTTGCAACACAAGGCGAGAACTGGAGAAGTGTGGAGAAGTGCAGAGAAGTGTGGAGAAGTGTCGAGAAGTGTTGAGAAGTGTTGAGAAGTATGGAGAACTGTGGAGAAGTGTGGAGAAGTGTGGAGAACTGTGGAGAAGTGTGGAGAACTGTGGAGAAGTGTGGAGAACTGTGGAGAACTGTGGAGAAGTGTGGAGAACTCTGGAGAAGTGTGGAGAACTCTGGAGAAGTGTGGAAAACTCTGGAGAAGTGTGGAGAACTCTGGAGAAGTGTGGAGAACTCTGGAGAAGTGTGGAGAACTCTGGAGAAGTGTGGAAAACTCTGTAGAAGTGTGGAGAACTATGTAGAAGTGTGGAGAACTCTGAACAAAAAAAAATGCAGTTTTGCCACACAAGGCAAGAGCCCAGTGGAGATCACCCCTCCCCACCACTTCATAAAAAAATGGGGCCAGTGAGGGGGCCCCCAAAGTCGGTGGGCCCGGAGGCGGCTGCCTCCTCTGTTTCATTGTAGTTACGCCACTGGTGGAAATGTGCCCTTAGGGTGTGTTTATGCAACGACTCGCCTTTGCACTCTCGCATGTAGAAGCTAGAAATCATCTCAAATTCCATCACGGTGGCGGTTTTAGCTCTGCCGGCTCGCAACGAACAAAGTCAATAACATGAGTTCAGAAGCGACTGGAAAAAATATTTCGTCAGGAGGAATTCTCTATCTTGTCACGGATTATTCGACTGCAAACATTTACTCAAACGATATCGCATTTAGCTAATCCAGGTAGTGTTGTTACTATGGCAACAACACCTTTACCATGGTGATTAAATTCTAGCTGCGAGAATGCGAAGACGATTCGCTGCGTAAAGGCGCCCTTAGACACACAACTGTTAGCTAGATCAAACAGCCAGCTTGCCTGTCCCATTCAAAACCTACATGTATTCACTCATTTTGCCAGCAGTTATTTTTAGTACGTACCAAGAATTTATAAGTAAATAAAAATAAAAAAATGCCCGACCATATTCTCTTCCCTACAAAGCGAAGCACGGATTCACTCTCTTTTTATGCCTGCCAGCCAAGCTGACTGCAGTGCCCGCTGATTGGTCATCGCAAATCACATCTTGATGAGCTGGCCAGCAAAACTAAAAAAAAAAAAATAATAATTCGTGTCCTCAGTTCCTACGAGCCGACCAGCAACCTGAAACAGAAAAAGAAAAAAAAACCGAAATTATTGTTTGCGTTCAATAATGATCAACACGTTTAACAAATTTGAGCCAATCGTATCGGACGACTTCTACCTAACAGAGGTCTTTCATTTTTGTCGAAACGCTACACGTGTGTGGTCGGCTAACTAAATCATGCAGTCAGGCCCATTGACTGGCCATAGTGCCAAGGTGCCAATGGCACATGGGACCTCCAATAGATTCGTAAGCAGGGCCGAAGCGACTGAGGGGGGGGGGGGGAAAGGGGCCCCCCCCCCCCAACCATCCAAGAAACACATACAGTTGGCAAATTCGAGTTGTCGAGTTGGCAAAATCGGACAAATTTTCACTGCAAATTCCAGTTTCCACGAGTACTGGTTAATTATTATCATAATTTCGTCAGTTTGAAAGTAAAGTTTACAATAAATTTTTTCCCATCAGTTTTCGCAATACTTCTCTGTAGCTTGGGAGTAACTGAAACGCTGCCCCTCATCATTTCTGGTTGCTTCCCTGCATAGCTAGGCTGCAAGGAATGGGGAAAAAGCAGCTCCGCGAAAATTTGCGTAGTTGGCGAAATTGAAAATTGACTTGGCCGTTTTATTTGCTATGTCTCCACCATAACTTATAAGTATCACAGATAAAGTAGAAAATAAAAAACAAAAAAAATGGACAAAACTGTATCCCCACCGAGTTTGAAGTTGTTAACAATTAACTTCGCGAAAATCTTACACAGTTGGCAAAACTAAAAACTGAGTTGCTATCAATTTTTACTTCCTATAGTTCTTTTTCTGTTAGACAGTGCCGCTCAGAAGGGGTTTTAGCGTGGAGCAATTCGTAACTGGTATTTTAGGAGGGTAGAAAATTACTGGCAGATTAATATACCAAAACACAACCAGGGTTTAAAACGTTTCTTAGGTACAGCAGAAATATCAACAAACTCTGCATAAAACAAACTCTGCGTAAGGACTTCTGCCAAGTTATCGCCGTCTGAATTTGTGATAGAGTTGCCTATTTGATTTACTAGTTCGTCTGCTAGTCCATCAGTGCCTTGGTTTTAGTTAAAACAGTAACGTGAACTATAGCTGTACTTCATGAAAATCAGGTACAGTTTGGCAAAATCAAAAACCGAGTTGGAAAAATTGAATTAGCTGTTTGATTTTCTGTTGTCCTTTTTCTGTTAACCTATCTCCACTAAATTTGAATTTGTATTAATGCAGAAACAACTACATTTTTCAAATAAAAATTGTTAAAAATTTTAAACCTTTTAATTTCGAAGGTCCAAAATTTGACGATAAGAGTTCATAAGATCTCATATTACAGGACAAAAGTGACCCAAAGGCCACGAAATGAGGGCAAAAATTACCCTACGGGACCGGTAATTATTTAACGCCGGGGAGGCCGGAGGAAGGGAGGGGGTCATGAAGTTTTTGGACCCTCTCAAGGGGGAGGTCATACATTTTTCAGGTCCCGTCAAAAGGGGAGGTCAAAAACACACTGACCAACTGGAAAAAAAAAATCATTTTTGGACCACAAAAATGGCACTTTCAGCAGTCAAAATTTCCAAAAACGGCTAGCTGGGGGGGGGGGGGCCCCAACCCCCCCCAGACCCCCCCATGCTGTTTACAAGGTTTTGAAACTAATAATACTATTACTGGAACTACAGTTATTACAAAAAACTTTATAGAAGAGCCTTGGCACCGGATTTCTTGGCGTCTTCTGCATTTCAGGTGCTGACTATGTTAGGATGTAGTCATACAAGCAAACAGTGTGTTCATCATACTTTTGTAGGAATCTCGACAAAAAATGGGTGTAAAATGTTTTTTTTGGTGGTGGTCACATCATTTTTGGACCTTAGGGTCGGGGGAATCAAGGTTTTTTTCAGGTCTTGAAGGGGAAGTCATCGAAAATTTAGTGGTCACATTTTAATTTCCCAACCCACCCCCACGGCCATAAATAATGACCGGTCCCCAAGATCCCCTGAATCAATGGAAAAAAATTAAATTGGAGCATGTTGATTTCAAATGTGGAATCTGTTCTCCAATAATACCTCAAGTTGTTTTGGACAAAACTGAAGTAAAAATTTCCCAATTTCTTTCGTCTTTCGACGCTCCTTGTTTTAAAAACTGAAGCATGTTTTTGTTTTAAAATGTGAAAGTTTTTTTTTTACAATGATACCTCTAGACCTATAGTGATTTGGGATACAACTGAGAAAAAGATTTCATTACTTTTCACCTTTCGATAGCGCATTAAAAAAAAAAAAATTTCTGCTCCTGACCTGCTGCGTATGCTTGCACACAGGAGTCGTCGTCATTCATTACAGCCTGAAAGTCCAAAATGTACAATTAAGTCAACCCTCAATCGTCAACGGCCATCTGGCCTGTTTATATAATTCTAAACTGAACTCGGTTTAATTTAATTTGGAAAAAAAAATATCTAAAAAAAACATGATTTAGTCACATCTAGACACACGCTAGTGTGTCGCCGCCAAGTAGACGTTTTATTGTTGTTGGAGCTTAATTGTTAGAGCGTAATTGTTAGACTTTAATTGTTGTCAGATGGCGGCTCACTAGCAGAGTGTGTCTTTTAACTGAAACCAACTTATACGTGATTTCAGCATACTAGTGTAAATTCCCCATGCGGTAGAAATCTTTGCAAATCGTTTGAATCAGGTGTCTTGGGTCCAGTAACAAAGAAAAACTCAACACGAAAATGTGGGAACGTGTCCTTCATGGAGAGAAAGTCTCCTCAATAACGTTGATTTGTGTTACTGGGGACTAGTAACTAGTAACTAGTCCGCAGGCTCCCATGTTAATTCTCGTAGGGTATAACGACACGTCTACAGCTGATTAGGGAAAGTTGCCAGATCTAAATTTCGGCAGACAGGTAAAGCGTCATATGGGGAAATGCCTTTTTCTAAATTCGGGGTTGCAGCTATAAGCACGTGGTCCTGAAGTGGCTCGTAAGTGCAAAATTATTGTTGTAACCATTATTTGTATTGTCATCCAACAGTAGATTATAACATACTTAAGTGTTACACGCTTATCGTTTCAGTACCTAATTGTTAGAATTCATTGTTGTTGCAAATAGGTGGTTTACAAATAGGTGGTTTGCAGTACGGCGGTGCAGCGTTTCGATGTGGAGCTTGGTGTATTGG
>JAHWFP010179070.1:27035-39746 GCA_023313725.1 Lithobius niger | reverse complement strand
CCGTTGCGGCTTCAGCTTTGAGTTTATATTGCTTAAATTTTTCAAACAATTCATCCTTCGTTTTCAGGAACGCTACCTGAACAAATCGACTTTTGCCATCAATGAATGTTGCAAAATAATAAGAGCCTGCCATTGTTGGGGTAGGAAACGGCCCAACAATATCAGAGTAAACAATACTTAAGCGCTCGGGTATGCGATCTGCATTGATAGTTTTAAAAGGCTTTGTTTTTATGTTTCCTTGGAGACAGTCACTACAAGCATTTGGTCTTGGTTTTATTAATGATTTATGGCAAAAACCACGTAGTGCATTTGATTTGGCCATTTTCTTTAACGTTAAAGCTGAAACATGCATAAACCTCATGTGCCACACGTAAGTGCTTTTATTGAAGACACCTTGCTTTAACTTTATTTGCCTGGCATGCTTGTCGGCATTTTGCGTGCAGGGAAATGCGGGCACTTGACCTACGTCAGAGTTAGGCTTTAAGTTAGTTTGATACGCTGGCTGGTTAACACTGGCTTGAGCAAAAGTTTTACTACTCTTTGCACTTGACTCTAATAATTGTATTTGCGACAGGTTTCCACTCTTTAAACTTGATACTAAACTGTATGACCGAGTTATTTTTGGGTCATTAATTATAAATAATCTGGCAATATAACTTGCTGATGCTATTAGACGGTCTGTCTTTTTCTGAATTATTTCGCAGCGATCTTGATCAAAAACTATACGGAGGCCGGCTTTCATTGCTTGTCCTACAGAAAATAAACTCACTTCGAATTCAGGTAAAAATAAAGTTCTTTGCATGGAAAGTACTACACCATTTGTGTCTATTTTTACAACACCTATATTTGTCGAGACTGGGTCAGCCTTCGTTGCACATTTTACACTTTCAGTTTCAATGTTATACGTGCTTGCAAACCAATTTTTATTGCAGGATATGTGCCGCGCTGAACCGGAATCGACCACTAGTGCATTTTTTAAATTCCATCCTGTTTTTGCTGCGTATGCTCTTACGTTAACATACTTTGCATACGTGAAACATGACACACTTTCCTTACTTGCAGAAATTTCTCTTTGAGAATTATTATGATTACCACGCCACTTGCTTCGTCCTCGGCCACGTCCTCTTCTTTGGTCTCGGGGTGGGGCTGGAGAGCTGCAGGTACTGGACTTGTGATTTTTTCCGCCGCATCTGTAGCACGTGATGTCAGATTGAATCTGCTGTCCTCTCGGCTGCTGTCTTTGATTTGCGTAGTAAGTCGTCTCTGAAACAGTTTTATTTTCAGACAATGCAATTTGTTTAGACTCGTGCATTATTAATAAATGTTCTATGTCTTCACATTTAAGCTTTTCATCCTTCTTTAAAGGTGCTAAGTAACTTGTTATTAAGTTGTCATAGGAAACTGGTAAGCCTAGTATAATGTAGCATGCTTTCTCTTCATCATCAATGGTTTTACCGGTTTGGGCTATGCTTTCAAATATAGTCCCGATTTTTCCCAAGTATTCACTTATTGACATATCACTAGTTTTACGCAAGTCGTGCAACTGTCTTCGTAGCGACAAATACCTCAAAATATTGGAGGGTTCGTATCTATCTTTTAGATGCTTCCATATTTTTGATGCGTCAGTTAAATTTCTTGGCACTTGAACCTTGACGTTATCTACAGCTAGCAATATTAGGCCAGATGCTTTTTCGTTAGCTAGTTCCCATTTTGCTAATTCCCTTTCGTCAACAGGTTTATCTTTTCCTGACATCAACAAATTCCAAACGCCCTGGTGCTTAAGCAACGCTTCTACCCTGCCTGACCAAGTAGCATAATTCTTCCCATCCAGAAGCTGTAAATTTTGGATACTAGACATTTTTAAAGCTGCTTCTGCCATCATTAAACTTCAGCTAGTACACACCTAGGCTACGTGTAAACCCTTTAAATTACTCCGGCGGGATTACTTTCATTCTTCTTAGTTTAAAAAAACTTTGACACGCCATTCTATACTGTTTGGCTGGACTTCGCAACCGCTGACAATATTTTGTACTTGCCTTTTAGGTCCTGCTGCCTGTCCTTTGAAGCTGTCATGTTTTCTGCCATTTTGGAACATCTTTCCCAATCTTGTCGTGGCTCCAGTCTTGACTTGACGGTGAATACCACTGCATACGAGTATTATTTCCGAAGAAATACTGATGAATAGCGCCCGAACATTTTTCGTATTAGGTTTGGGAAGTGAATTAATATTTTTACGTTCTGCCTAAAAATTCACACGCTCCTGTTACCACTTGTTAGAGGTGAATATTTTAACTACGACTGTGGATTCTTTCAAAGACTTTAAACTTTGTAACTCTAAATAAGAGTTTAATAGGCATGACAGAAAACTATACATAACAGTTATAATTTAAACTTTACATAATAGGAAAGTTGGACGGTTAGCAGCTTAGGGCTGCTCACGTAGGAGGCTGAGTTGGAAGTCCGTCTTCCACAAAACGTTCGTGACGTCGCCTTCCAACTGGTTTATTTACTTCCGGATTCCTGGCCTGGAACTTTCTCGGAGTTTCTTCTCCAGGAAACCGGTACTGCCCATGTGCGGCATTTCATTCAATGTTGACTCAGGAACTGGGGATTGGTGTGCAAGGTCAATAGCTCCTGAAGTCACAAACATGATTAATCTAAACAAATCATGGCGCTGTTCATTTCTGAACAAGCTGACAATAATGTTTACTCTTCCCGCGCGAAGCCCTCCCCCCCTCCTCCCCCTTCCTAACGCGAAGCGCGGTCTCACTGAGTATTGTCCGAGGGACCATGCCGAGAAAAGAAGCTCCTGAGTTGAATACTTTCATCAATCAAATAAGAAAGTTAGAGATTAGAAGTGATCAGATACCGCGCTAGTTCTAACTATAAGTTGAATGAAGTTGAATAGAAGATTTATAAGGTGATCTGGTCGAACGAATACCGACCATTAAGAGGTTGCATCAGTCGTCGACTTAGGGATTAGCGTTAAAGTTTGGAACTGAACGTTTCACACAATCAGGTCACAAAACATGGGCAATTTCGCGGAAAAAGTTTTCAATATCAACTTACGTGTGGCGAATTTGACCTCAACGAATGCAAGCCCTTCTTTTTTGGTTGGTTTGGGGTGGGGATTGCCCAAAGCCTCCCCCCCCCCCCCAATCCCCCTTGCCCTAGTGATTCCGCCGCTGGTTCAGCCAATAATTAAAGGATAAAGGATAACTAAGCCCAATGTTTCCGGAATTATCATTTGCAGCTTGCATTTTGTCGGTGAATATTAGTCCCCAAACTAAAGTCATTAATAATATTTTCTTACACCAATAAAAAGTTAATTACGCCAATGTTTAAATCGCAACAAGCCTTGTCCTATCCAGACTAAATTACTTAAGTTCAGTCTGCAAGTCATTGGGTACTTCGATCATCTCTACCCGCACGTGAGAAGTGGATTCGTCGTCCAATAGTTTCTAACAGCTAAAACGGACTTGAATGTCGTAATTATTGGTCGTAACAGTTTATAATTGTCCAACCTGCGACATGAAATATACATTCTGAAACCAATAGCTTAAAACAATCGCACTTCCGTAGCCATTCACGCCCTGGAGGAAGTAATCCATAAAGGAGAGATGCAGAGAAGCCAACATTTTTCTGTCTAAATTTCATTGTCCAATACTGTACATAACATTTTACACTACGTAGGTTTTTATCCAATAAATATGTGTATGAAAAATATCCCTTCTGCGGCGAATAGTCCAAGCATGTGACAATTCGTAAGCACTATACCGATGAAACGAAATAAAATGAGCACGGCATCTTGTTTCTCGAACCAAGGCCGACTGGAGTAGAAATTACCTGTCTTGCCTCCTGACTCGGCGGAAGTTAACGCCTCCTAGCATTGCTTTCGTAAACTATGATTTTCACGATCTTAAATCAACTGGCTTTGAGCCAGGAGCTGAAACCTACTTCTTATCTCACAGACGGCCTCGTTCAAACGGGGAAATACAAAGCGAGCGTTACAACATGGAAACTCCCACTTCCTGCGGACATATACGGCATTTATTCGCTCCTGTTTGTAACTACGCCTGAAATGTGCCAAACCCTCGTTCAAAATATTGAGACACTCGCCCGCCAAGATTCAACGACAATATTAACGTCTGTCCTATAGAGATAAAATCTATATATATAATTACACTAAATCCACAATGCAGCCAGCAGCAGCAGCAAGCAGGACATACGAAGCAGTCATCTGCATCTGCAGCGCCCAGAACGCAACGTCCAGCAGCGCGAACATACGATGCCATCTACCGACCGAACGGCAACTTAATGAGGAGGAGGGGGCGGACCGGGGGGGGGGGGGGGGGAGTGAGACGACGCGGAATGAGCGAGCTAAGCGAGCGACTCCGCTAGTAAATACTAATGAGCATGGCGACCACTAGTCTTGTGCCTTTTACAGCTAAGGCAGTTTGGTTGTGTTTCAGGCATCTGAGGAAAAATAACAATTCTACAGAATAGGCTGAAACTTCGGTTGGTTGACAACATAAAACTCACCATTAGTGATACAGCTTAACGCCTTCTTGTTTATAGTCTAACCATGGCACATACCTTTTGCTTCATTGGGAGTTAGTGGAATCATAAATTCAAATTACCAATCAATCTCAATACTATTTTAAGGGCCAAGTTACAGCATTTTGTATAATACACCAATGAACAACATAATAATAACAGCATAATACAATTATGAATAAG
The DNA here is from genome assembly GCA_023313725.1 of Lithobius niger. Classification (NCBI taxonomy): domain Eukaryota; kingdom Metazoa; phylum Arthropoda; class Chilopoda; order Lithobiomorpha; family Lithobiidae; genus Lithobius; species Lithobius niger. The sequence continues at coordinate 35,006 of JAHWFP010179070.1, read as the reverse complement.
AAAAAAAAACGTTTTAGCGAGCGTTAACCTCACCCGGTCATAAGCCCGGCGCAGCCTTAAGATATTTTGCCCTAAGATATTTTGTTGCAACAATGAAAACGAATACTTGAGTATGCAGCACAACAACAACAACAATGAAGAATTGTTGATTTCCCCACTGCTAAATAATACGAGTCGTTGTTGTTGTATTTTTTAGGGAGAATGAACCCAAACTGCGAGTTCGGTGGATTTCTCAACAAAGACTAAGACACACGCAAACCTACATACAGGGCATCTCTGAAATGCTCAAGAAAAAAAACCTATTGCACAGGACATCCGTCTCGTATCCAAAAATCATCCCAATCTTAAGCAGCTGACTCGGAACAAGTAAAACAAAAATAAAGCAGACAACACGTTGTGTACTAAGAATACTGTTTATTGGATCCCATGTGGAGCAACTACATGACCATACACCTAGCCTTCAAAAACTTAAAGATCGAATTGCATCACATAAATCTCATTTCAAATTGCATGCTCTTTAGTTCAGCACTGTTTTGCAACAGGAACCTCACCCCGTAAGCTATCTACAGGGCACACCCCTGCACTAGATAATGTATAAATCTTGTTTACCAAAAGAAACACTATGGTCAGAATTAATTTGGAATCTTTGGTTATTTTAACACACCAAAAAAAACACCCGGAAAAAAATATATTAAGGAGTATTTTCCCATCATTAACCCACTTAAACTAAATAGGTTTGAAAGAAAGAAAAACATGCAGAAACAACGCCAGTATGTTGGACTTCTCGCCGGGCACTCAGGTGGAAAGACGGAGTTTGCCGTTTCACCTCCCATATTTGCCTTTTCTGAAAGGCAAATTTTAAGATGGGTGGTTTCAGCAATTTATGTTGCATGTGACACAGCAGTTTGCACTATGAATTAGTTTTTATACCTGATGATGGAATAGGTTGAATTCCAAAACGATGTGTGTTTTAATGTTTGTGCACTTTCTGGCTTTTGTATTTTTTTAAATCTGTACCGTTGCCTTAAATTGTCAACTGAATTTTTCTTAGCAGGTCTATTACATGAAATGTATTCAAGCTCTGGAAATATTTAACCAGTAGTTTAATTATTATAGTATCGCATTTGATACAGTCTATCCTTACAAGACAATGACAACAATGAAACGTGCAAGACACCAACAAATAAAATCATTGGTAGCAACACAACACAACAATGCAACTTGTATATGCTGCGGGCTACTACATTCACTTTTTAATCCATCCAAGACACCCAAAATCCTTAATCGTGGCCTTAGATGATGCAAACAAAACTCTCATTCAACACAACAAAGTAGTAGATGCATCCTGCAGGTCACTATCATCATGATTTTATCCACTCGAGACTACCAGAATCCTTATTCGTGGTCTAAGAAGATGCAAACAATACAACTCTCATTCGACACAACAATACAATGGTTACATGCTGCAGGTCACTACCATCATGTTTTTATCCAGTCAAGACTACAAGAATCCTTAACTGTGGCCTAAGAAGATGCAAACACAACACAACAATGCAAACAATACAACTCTCATTCAACACAACAATGCAATGGGTACATGCTGCAATCACTACCATCGTGTTTTTATCCACTCAAGACTACCAGAATCCTTAATCGTGGCCTAAGAAGTTGCAAACAGTACAACTCACATTCAACACAATGCAATGGTGCATGTTTCAGGTCACTACCATCATGGTTTTATCCAGGCAAGACTACCAGAATCATTAATTGTGGCCTAAGAAGATGCAAACAATATACAACTGTCATTCAACACAACAATGGAATAGATGCATGCTTCAGGTCACTACCGTCATGCTTTTATCCACTCAAGACTACCAGAATCATTAATTGTGGCCTAAGATGATGCTAACAATACAACTCTCATTCAACAAAACAATGCAAGGCGTGCATGCTGCAGATCACCACCATCATGGTTTTATCCATTCGAGACTACCAGAATCCTTAATCGTGGTCTAAAAAGTTGCAAACAGGACAACTTTCATTCAACACAATGCAATGGGTGTATGCTGCAGGTCAATACCATCATTGCTTTATGCACTCAAGACCACCAGAATTCTTAATCGTGGCCTAAGGAGATGCAAACAATACAACTCTCGTTCAACATAACAATGAAATGGGTACATGCTGCAGGTTACTACTATCATACTTTATCCACTCAAGACTACCAGAATCGTTAATTGTCGCCTAAGAAGATGCAAACAATAAACTCTCATTCAACACAGCAATGTAACGGATGCATGCTGCAGGTTACTACCATCACGTTTTTATCCATTCTTTTCTTTTCTCATGAAGTAATTCGTAATTTTTCCAGAATCCTTAATCGTGGCCTAAGAAGATGTAAAAAGTACAACTCTCATTCAAAACAACAATGCAATAGATGCATGATGCAGGTCACTACTATCATTTTTTTATCCACTCAAGATTACTAAAATCTTTAATCATGGCATAAGAAGATTCAAACAATATTGCAACACAACAATGGAACGAGTGCATGCTGCAGGCCACTACCATCATGTTTTTATTCACTCAAGACTACCAGAATCCTTAATCGTAGCCTAAGAAGATGCAAACAATAAAACTCTCATTCAACATAACTATGCAATGACTGCATGCTGGAAGTTACTACCTTTCCGTTTTTAGCCATTCAAGACGACCAGAATCCGTAATTGTGGCCTAAAAAGATGCAGACAATAAAACGCTCATTCAATACAACAATGCAACGAGTGCGTGCTGCGAGCTACTAGCTTCACTTCTTTAGTCATCAAAGTTACTAAGACTTAGAAAATCCTTTATTGACACTATAATGCAGCAGTCCAGGAAAATTATTATTCTTCTTTTTGCTTTCTTCTCCATCATTACAAAGAAGCAGTTTACTTCCTTGCGTGCTTGCTTAAATGTTTGTCCCTCTTCTCGTCTGGAAGTAAAAGATATTATATATGAGAAACGTGTCAGAAGAAAGCAAACTGTAGTGTCCGTGACCTATCTTGAGTTCGCCCCAGAACGAACACAGATAATAGATTGTATATTTTTGGTAGCAGAGTGCCTTGTTGATATCCAAGATGGTTACAAAAACAATGGCGGCCGTTGATTAAAGCCGCTCCCTCCAGTAAGACGTAGCCACGCATAAAATAACTGCAGGACTGAAGATGCGCTGCGTACACAATAATCCGAATTTTGTTTAACCATCCGATACCACATCTACAACCGCAGTATTAGTGAAAAACCACCCCTCACAACAACCACATAACAATCCTGCAACAATACACAACAATGCATAACGTCATCGATTGTCGATCAAATTTTTTTCGTAAAACCATGAATTTTTCATCAATGATCATCAACAATGGAATGGTGACAATGATAAATCTCGAGTGCTGAACAGTAAACATGGAGCAAGTTAATAACTTGTTGAGTTTTAGTACAAAAATCAGTAAACATATGCAATATGTCGCAACAGCTGTTTTAAATTTAAGCGTCATCCGTCTCAAATTGGCCATGTGAACAGATTTACTTTGTAAATAATAAATCTAAACTGAGTTGTTCACTTCTCAGTGTTTCTCAAAGTACAGAACACAATTAATTTTTCCGTTTGCAGGTTGGCTCAAACTATGGAAAATAAACCAACCAAGTGGGAGTGCCGTCAGTCTCTGGCATCAGTACTTTTGATAGACTTATTTCTGGCCATTTTCTGGTGATAGGGCTCCTTGTCTATAGTTAAGTATACGCTACACTGGCCTTTTTAGTTTCACAGCAGCCACAAGCACTGATGCCAAGGTGACTGTACACTGGCTTGGTCGTTTTTGGTGTGAAATGTCTGTCAGCAGCGTAAGAGTTTTTGAAAGATCTCCTCGAGCATAGTAAGCAACTCGGTTAGTGGAATTTTAAGATAGTCGTCAGTAGCCAAAAGAAACGAGCTTACCCAGGTACAAGACCTACGGCGAAATGCTACAACAGGGATGTGGCAGAATGTTGAGGAACAGCTGATATAACGCACTGCCAGAATGTCTTATGTTACGTCGAGTTCAGCTAGTTTGTATTGATTTTTTCAAGGCTTTTGAGTTAGTCGTATTCAAGAAATCTTTTTTGCCGAAGTGGATCACTACCGTCTTAAAGGTTCTTTACTTTCTTGGATTTTATACTTTATAGGTAAGGAAACCAATAAATAGGTTGTTGATGAGGAAGAATATTTTGTTATGTGTCTAATAAGTAGCTCCCAGGGATTGTTACTGGGGCCCTTCTTGTTTAGCGAATTTATTAATGAGTGATGGAGAAGAATACGATAACTATTATTGTTAGTAAAATCAACAAATTTATGTCTTGGCTTATGATTAATGGTAGCAAATAATTTGCTAAATACTACTGTGTTCAGTAATGATTCTCTCATTTTTGGATTGCTGAAGAAATTTCTTCACGGTTCAACAGAACAAGTGAGTCCTCAAACTTTTGACATGCAAAAGTCATCATGATAACTACAGCCGCTTGACCTATTCTTCGCCGATATGCTGGAAGGGAAACCAAAGACAGTCCATCCCATTAACTGGGCTAATAACCTTTCTGCCAACTCGCCCCATTACACAAATTGAAGCAAGAGTTGGTGTAAGCCGACAGGATACTTAATTTGACAGGCGCCTCCCAACTTTGCTTCCTGAGGTTCTTGTCTTGGCTCGACTCCAGGTTGATGTATTCGTTCTGACCTCAGTCGGCTCACAGACTTTTTTTTTCATAGTTTTGCCAAAAGACAAAAATGAATAAACCAAGTGAAAAGGCGAAGAAATTTCTTATTCCCTGCAGCTTCTGAGAGCACGAGTGAGCCTGCACATTTGGGAGCGCATTTAAGGCTTTACGTGAGGACGGTAGGCTCGCCAGAGTTTTACAAAAACGTTTTACAAGATCCAAAACTCAACTCAGAAAGTTGGGATATACGTATCCATGGGATTTATTGCTGAAGCTATGTGCCAAATGGATCTGTGCAACTAGCGAAAGAAACTAGACCACTTGAAGGGACCTATAGTCTACACATTCGTGTAATAACTCGCACTGATTTTGCCGAATCCTGTGGGAAATATTGTGTGGGAAAATTGTGCAACATTTGCCTTTTTTTGAGTAAATGTTACAAACCCATATCACACAAGAAAGCCATGGTAAGCAAAAAAAAGCATGTAAAAAAAGTATATCCATTACTCCAGCTTGGTAGTAGACTTTTAATGAAACAACTTTAAATTCTGAACTTACATGAAATTTTTTTTTAAATTAAAATGAACAACAAAATATAATCACCAGGGAAACATCAACAATTAAAAAAAAGCATGTTAAAGAAGTAAAATTACTCATTAAACTTCGTTGCACATTCAACGTGTTAGTCCATGCATGTGAAGCCATATTGCTGGAAGCCTACCTCACTGTTAACAACATTGTGGGTGAGTTTGCAACATTTACGTAGGTTTGAGAGAACGTAACAAAACTATATCAAACAGTAAATACAGTATTGAACAGAAAAGCTAAGCAGTGGTAACAAACACTGGACTGAAAGCTGAAACAAAAAATAACTTTACCTTTTGGCCTGTGTTCTTAATTTCCGAGCCTTCCAGCAAATTTCTTAGTAACCAAATTGGATAAAAGGGAGGGAAAGTAATATTATTTTCACTAGGGAAGCACAAAACCGAAGAGTACAGAAGAAATCTTTCAGTGAGTGTGAATCAATTAAATAAAATAAGTAAGTAACTTAAATAATAGGCGTGTATTTGTTATTGCAGTTTTGTCAATTGCAGTTATTGCGGTTTAGCCCGTCGGAACCTCGCAGGAAGTTAAGACTACGTAGAAAAGTGGTTGGCCTATTGTCTGTGCAATAGGCTTGGTCACGACTTCCAAGGTTAGTTTTATTTGGGCATAATAGGTGTTAACTGGCGATCCTGAGCCTTCTCAACCTTATCATCTGTTGATGGTACCGTTAGCGATAAATGGCTACGGACATTATATTTTAGTAAATGCTTAGATGGACTGACTTGTGTGGTGGTGTGAGGCACGTTTCAAGCTTCCATTAGAAAGTTTATTAGTGCTCTTTCTACAGGCTAGTTTTGTGAAATACTGGCTTTCATGGAGTGTTTGAAACTACGAACCAAATGTTGTCAATTTCATTTGTGCACAGCCTGTAGGGGCTGCGTCTTAAATGGATGCCATATTCTTTTAAAAACATTTCAAATTCTTGAATTACGAACTGAAGTCTGTTATCATACACAATGGTTATACACAGCCTGAATGTAGTAAATAAGTCTCGAAAGATTTTTTGAATTTGTTGAATTCATGATATACGCGAATGGCAACTTTCCCGCAAACGGGCCACAAAAATCCATATGAAGACAGTTGCGGGTGTTCTCACACGTGCGTTTTGCCAGTTACACCACTATCTTTGTTTATTTGACATGGTTAACATTATCTACTAAATTCTCAAGATCTACATGGATAATTAATTATTCAGCCCCCATATGCGAGAGCCAGCAAATGCCTTAAATGCTGTGCAGTGCTACAGCGCCCCAAGTTCAGCAAGTACTGGGGTTTTAATTTTTCCCGGATAATCAACCGATCCCCCCAAAAGGTATCTTTGCCGTCTAAGAACAACTCGTGCCTTCTTACGAAGAATGGTTTCCTATAATCACTTTCGACCTTGTCCGACCAGGCCATAAACTTTTGCTAAGATTTTAGCTTTCAAAGTAAACAATTTTAGCTGCTCAGCCAAGATTAGGAGTGATTCAATTGCTCCAAGTTCATAACTTGCTACCCCAGTGAGGGTGAAAAAAAAATGGGGGTTAATAATTACAGGTTTATGAAAAATGACATAAAATGTGGTGGAAAAATTACAGGTTTGCAGAAAATAGAGTTGAATAATTGCAGGTCTGCAGAAATTGGAGGTGAGAAAGATGGAGGTAACAACTGCAGGTTTCTGAAGGATGGTGGCGTAAAATGTGGGGGGGGGGGGGGATTACAAATCTGCAGAAAATGGAGCTCTAGTGCACATATGCTCCTATACGCGTTATCTGGGCAACAGAGATGTTGCTCTGTTCGCTAAATCTTAACCGACAACACACTAGCGTGCGTCTTAATTTTGTTAAAACTGATCCATTACACGGCGTACTGCTGAGAAGGACTTTTTTTAAGTAATGTACACTGCGAACAAAGGTAGTGGTTTTTTTTACCGTATATCACTGTACAAGTTTTGCCAATTTGAACTTTGGTTTCGAGTAAATATTAACGTAAACCATTTGATTTGAGAGTAAATTAAACATATTTAAAAAATGGTTAAACAAATTTTTCTTTGCAAGTTGGGCTCTATTTTTTTTATTTCACAGCAGCTGATAGCACTTTACAGTAGTAGTTTTACAGTCAAACTGACTAGGTAGTATTGTACCAAGCATGACTGTAAAACGAATTATCATTTCGCAGTGTTTGGTAGAATATGCATTTTGACTTTCTTTTGGCGGGGAAATCAAGCTCTTAACCATCCAGTTGAGATGAATTAGTTGTAATCAGGAGGTTATAAAAGTCTACTCATCTGCTATACCAACCACTCCCGGTGTAATTAATAAAGGTGGGACTAGCAAACTGAACTCCAAAATGAATAATGTCTTTAAATTCAGTGATCGTTTCATTTATGATGCAAGATTTACAGTGGTCATAATTTGGAGCCACGATGTTTTATTAGTCTGTTTGCCAAATGGCATTTTTAACCTAAACCTGGAAGTAGAGTCCACCCAATGTTTTATGGTGTTTTGTGTTTCTTCAAGGCATACTTAATGAAATTCTGCAGGGTGCCATTTGTCACCCTTGCGCAAATTTCAATATTCAAGATGGCGGCCAAGATGGTTGAAATATCATATATCGGCCATATCTTCGCTTACAGAACATACAGGATAATCA
>JAHWFP010179070.1:640-17035 GCA_023313725.1 Lithobius niger | reverse complement strand
TGAGTCTGTACGGAGGCGTTTTACAAAGACTCTGCCCGGTTTGAATAAACTATCCTATTGCCAACGCATCAGGATACTTGGGTTTGACTCACTTGAGCTGAGAAGATTAAAGGCGGGATTGATCCTGACATTTAATATTGTCCACGGCTTACTCCCACAAGACCTGCCGCTGTTTGAATTCAGTACCAACATTCGCAATTGCCTCAAGCTTGTGACTCCTAAATTTAAACTTAACTATAGAAAGTCTTTCCCTTAGGGTGGTGCCAGTGTGAAATTCACTTAGCGACTGCATTGTTTCAGGTTCCTCAGTAAACGTGTTTAGGGCACTGGTTAATGACTGCAGCCATAAGGCCTTTCTGTTGCGACCAGAACACTGTCCCTGATTGTTTTTGTTGTTCTGAATTTTGTGATTCGGGTATCCTCACCCTTTTACTTTTGTTGTTTTTAAAATGTTTTCATTCATCTTTGTATGCGGTAAGGAATTAGTGGCATCAGTTTGGTATCCTTCCATATCGCATTGCTGCTTATATGTAGCAATAAAGTTTATTATTATTATTATTATTATTATTATCATTATTATTATTATCCGACATTCTGAAGACTTCCGTTTTGCTTATCTTGCTCTTTTGGGGTTGTTTCGCTTCAAAACAACCCAAAAAGAGGTAAAATAAGCAAAAAATGAAAAGTCTTCAAAATTTTGGACAAACCCGGTCGGAAAATTCTGCCATCCCCCTACCCCCACCCCCGCTTATTTTGTTTTCGAATCTCTTATGGTACACAGTTACCCGGGGTACACAAGTCACACAGTCAACAGAACTACTATTGACTGTTCTGTCGCAGCACCTTCTGCGTACGAGTTCGGCAGAAGTTTTTCCCCATTCGCCCCACTCCCCCCACCCCGTGCTTACTCCTGCATGGGGCTTTACATGGAAGCCATTATAATAGCATGTGTTACAAATCAACTTTGACATTTAAGCTGTCTTAACCACGAGTCATAAATTTTTATTTTGTAGCTAAAAATGGCTTACAGAGATATCGATTCTGAGGAATCCGAGCAAGTCGTAACGAATAACAATGTCTCGATAGAGTTTACGACCGGGTTTCATCAATAACAGACGTGCTCGGCGTTATATTTTTAGCTTTTCTTTGTTGCTTTTCGTAGCTATTGTAGAATAGTTGCGATCAGCCATTGCACTTGGATATTTTGTTTTTGAAACTATAAATTACTAGCTGAAGCCCGGATTGTGTTGGATGCAACGTTAGAAACATTGGCTCGGCTTGGTCTCTCATGCTTTATCAAACTAAGTTACTTCAATCAAATTTTTGCGCACGCTTCACACTGGCTTACTCCTATGTACCTGTGCCACATAAAAAGCCGTTTGTTAGAGGAAGGCGTGTATCCCGTAAAAGGACGCGCTCCCACAGTTGTTGATTTATATATTTAGACATTTCAACTGGGCTCCAAAGGCAGCATTTCGGAAGTAAATACGTCACTTAATAGGCCTTATTGGCTTTGGCTATTGTATCGACAGGGTTCGTCGCGTGCGGCATGATTGGTTCCGGGGCTTCGCATCGGCACGTCGGTTGGAGCTGCCAAGAGAGGCTCCAGCCCTTTGGTCATTGGTCCCCGGTGCGTCGGTGCGGTTCCGATACTCCTTCTGCCTGCGGCGCCGTCTCCTGGCGACACTCGGCTGGAACTACTCCGTCCTCCCTTTACTTGCAAGAACCATATTACAATCTTTGGCCTTTAATAATGTCTGTTACTACAACCATGGTTTTTCGATCAGCGTCTTTTGGGTAAAGGTTGGGAAACTTCCATTTCTAGTTTCATTTCTGCCAAAATAGTTTTCAGATGGCCCTCGCAATCGCAAGCGGCAATAGTATAAGGGATGTTTTTAAAGTCAGCGGCTTGCGAGTCGCAAGCCGCTGGCTTTAAAAACATCCCTATTTGCTCAAATAGCATTGTTTTGAGTTACGGATTGTTGCCGATCCTATATACGTGTTTCGTCCAAAAAATACCGAATAAATGTATTGTTCCGGCCAGGAAAAATTTATGTGATGCCTAGAACATCTATAAACAGAATAACGACGACAAAACAAATATAGTACATAAAGTTTAATTAGAAAAAAATATTTAAATCAAGATAAAAAAAATATTGAATGGGTTTGAGTTTGAGTTTTATTGTCTAGGGACCTCTGCCCAAAGCCACGCGTCCCCACAAAAAATAATCCAGAAAATACAACACTCTACACACTACCGCCTAATCATCACAACAGCAACAAAGCAGAAACAACAGGAACAACGTGACAAGAATTGAATTGAATTTGTTTTATTGAGCCTTAAGGCCTACAAGCCATCTGCTCACTCTACAATAAAACTACTTACTAACTACTTACAAACTAACCTAACAAACTAACCTAAAATACAAACTAACCTAAAGTACATATAGAACTGGAGCCACCTGAATAAAATACCGTCCACAGCCGTACGGCCAAATACGCAACTGAACACAACTGCAAACTTTCACCACTGACAGCGAATACAGAGGACCATCCACCACGACACTAACCCTACGGCCCCAGCACAGGACTGTAGGGGAGACAGGCCAAACAAGGGAAGACAAAGCCAAGTAAGGAAAAAAACAAATTACTTGAATGAACAATCTTTCTGCTATAGCCATTGAAACCGCCGAGTGGCCCGGCAGAAACCAAGCACCCGACCGAGACTCCCCGGGACAGTGTGTGGCGGGACCCCAAGAATTCCCTGGAGAGGGTCCCCCTCTCCCTTACTAACGAAGCGGCGTTGAGACACCCAACGGGGGCAATTCAAAAGAAAATGCTGGACGGTCTCTTCCCCCCTCCCACACTCACACACTGGCGAACGTGCCCATCCAAGCCGAGCTAGATGGGCCCGAAGCTGAACATGGCCTGTACGCAGACGTGACAACAGGCCCGCATCCCTACGGGAAAACCGATTCAGGAGTTGTGGGGCAGCCACCGAAGGATGGAGCGCAAAAAGCCGCCTTCCCGTCTCACTAGCGACCCAGGCGGCCGCCCAATCACCCCGAAAGACCTTGCTCACAGCAGGACGCAAGTCGCGAGGGCCGAGAGCAATGCAAAGTTCCGTGCATCCACCCCCTGACCCCCGGCGGGCCATAGCGTCTGCTTGCTCATTCCCGAATACACCAGAATGCCCCCTGACCCAACCAATCGACACACTCACTCCCTGGAGGCTCAACGTGAACAGCTTCCACCCAATTTCCCAAGCAATCGGGTGCGAGCACTGAACAGAACGGAAACAGCTCCTGAGGAATCCAAGCCCCGCCAGGGAATCTGTCAGCACACAGAAGTCTGGGAACAAAAGGCTATCCCCCACATCAAGGGCCACCGATATTGCCGCAAGCTCGCCCACAAAAGCCGACGGGAGGCCTCTCACGGTGTAGCCGAACTCAAGATGCAACCGTGGGACACACACACCCACCCCTCCCAGTCCCGACACCAAAAAGGAAGCATCACAGAAAATCAGGGCACAAGTATTCGGCAGGTGTACTGGAACTAATGGATCCAACAAAGCAGACTCGGCAGCACTGCCCCACACCCAAGGAGCTTTAGGGTGGACAAACACAGGTGTCGGAAGGTCAATCAGACCCTCCCGACACAAGAGGGTAGCACCTAAACCCGGAGAACCCAGAAGCGCACGGGCTCCCTGAGGCAAAATCATGTAATCCCGGAGGATTTTGCAAAGTGGGTCCGACCAGCCCCTTGCAATAGCTCGCTGGCAGAGCCTAACTAACAACTCTTTCGCCCGAAACTCGATTGGGGACTCGCCAGCCTCAACGTGAAGAGCAAGCACAGGCGTTGAAGGCAAGCAACCTGTGACTACCCGAAGACACTCATTCAGAGCCACTTGGAGTCCACCGATGGCCTGCCGTGAACTGACCAACATCGGGGCATGAAAATCTGCACAGGAGCGCAAGTACACCCTGTAGAAATTGACAATGGTACAACGCCTTGCGACCGACCTGTTGCCCGTCAGAGACTTCAGCACACCAAGGCGGGCCGCAACGTTTTTACGAACAGCGGCCGCATCATGTACCCAGCTAAGTTGTGGGTCGAGCCAGTAGCCCAGGTACCGGACCTTAAGAGAGGAATGTACCAAGACACCATCCACCTTGATTGATGCCTCACAGCCTTGGCCCCGCCTGAAAACCATAAGCTCCGTTTTGGCACTCGACAGCTGGAGACCTCTGGCAGCGAGAGCTTTCGATCCACAATTGATGGCAACCTCCAATGCCGAAAGGATCACCAATAGATCCTTGCCTGTGAGCCAGACAGCCACATCATCTGCATAAGCCACAACGTTCACTGCCTGGCCCATCTCCACCAAGACCGAGTTGATAACACAAGCAAACAGCACCGGGCTGAGACAGCTACCCTGGGGCAGCCCCCGGTCGGTGGTTCTCACCCCCGACCAAACAGAGCCGACTCTGGTAGCGAAGTCACGCTGACCGAGCAGAGCCAGAACCGCTGCCTTCACCTTGTAGCTAACACCCAACTCGCTGAGTTCATGACCGACCCACAACACATCCACCATGTCATAGGCCGCCTTGATGTCAAGGAACACGGCCACTGCGATGCTATCATTTAACCAGGCCTCGCGTATCCCTGATTCAAGGAATAGCATCGCATCCTGTGCCCCCCGATGCTTCCGGAAGCCGAATTGGGCGCCAAACAGACGCCCAGACTTCTCGACTTGCCACACCAATCTGTTCACCAACATCCTCTCATAAACCTTACGGGCACAAGACAGAAGGGCAATAGGCCGGTAACTCCTAACGGCCGAGCGCACCTTCCCCCTACCAAGAACCGGGGTCAAGACAGAGAACATCCAAGTTCGTGGCGGGAGGGCCCCGTCAAACCGACTCTGATAAAAGGAAAGCAGAGCCTGGCTGCCATCCTCTTTAAGATCCTGCAGATCCGCGTAGGACACTCCATCAATGCCCACTGCACTGTCACTATGACAGGCTGCGAGAGCCGCCGAGAGCTCCAACCGGGTAAGCGGGGAGTCCGAGCCATCCATTCCCCCGGGGTCCCCCCCAGCACCTCGAGGCGGAGGAGGACCCTTAGGGTTAGCATACACCTCTGCGAAGTTTGCATTAAACGCTTCAGCCATGCAAGGCCCGCGCAAGACCTCTCCAGTCCCGCCGAAAACCCAGGCGATGGCTGGACGAGCATCCTGCGGTCTCACTAGAGCCCAGACCTTGGAAATCGGCAGACCCTCAGAGACTTTAGCACAAAGTCTTGCCCCAAACTGTGCTTTTTCCTTGTGGAGTAGGAACTTCGTCTCCTGTGCCACTCCAACGTACTCGTACCACCTAGCATCGCAGCGAGACCGCAGAAACCTCTGCCAAGCTCGACGCCTATCCCTGACAGCTACGACGCAAGCATGTGTCCACCACACAGCATCACGTCGGGTCCTTCTAGCCAAACAACGAACACCCCTTCCCTTTCTTTCCCCAATCCACTTCTTCACCCAAGGTGCAAAATCCCCTGAATCTACCACCGGACGGGCTAAACGGGCGAGGCTGTCAAGTACCCTCCCCCTCCCAATGTTCCAGGACAACGCCACAGGAAAATGGTCACTCCCCCGCAGGTCTGTTGACACCTCGAACGCAGCATGAGTGGCCAAACTACTGGTACAAAGGAACAAATCCAAAGTCGATTCCTGGATGACCCCCCTATATCGGCGGACAAATGTTGGCGTCCCGTCCTGCACCACAGTCAGGCCGAACCGATCCAAACTATTGGCAATGACCCGACCCCTGCTGTCGCAACGAGTGCTCCCCCATTGCCAATGATGGGCGTTAAAATCCCCACCCAAAAGAAGAGGACCAGGGAGTGACGACACCCACCCTTCCCACGCCGCCTGAGAAATGCTTCCTGTTATGTGCAAAATTCCTACAGTGACCCACTCCCTCCCCCACCAAACTCTAAAAACACAAGCATCAATTCCACGACAGGGGGTGGAGGGGAGGGTGCACATAGGAATCCAACCCCGAACATAAACTCTGACCCCCGACCGACCAGGACCTGCCATACCCACAAACCCATTCAAAACAGGGACCACATTGGGTGGGAGCCTAGTTTCCACCAAGCCCAAAATTTCAACCTTAGATCCTAAAATTTCAACATCTTCACCCTTATTAGCCACTCCCCTAGCATTCCACACACACAGGGTGAAAATGACAGAGTGAAACACACAACACTACAGAGACACACGTACTTTAAAGTTGCTCACTGTCTCCCTCCACACAGGGAACTAAATTTTCACTAGCATTAGAACCACTGCTGTGCCTCGCATTGCTGGCCTCACTATCTGACCCACACGAACCTAACTCGCCATCTGACACCGTCATCTCAATCTCCACTTCATTTGCCCAACTGATTTCCGAGCCAGGCACTACTTCAGCTACGGTGCCGTTTATTACTACGCCCGAAAACAATTCCGAAGCACTGACAACACACTCTACACACACATTGGCATTTCCACCGTGTACACACACTTTTGGGTCCACTATTACAGAGGGCACACACTCAGTTGACACTGGAACCGGCACCACACTCACAGTAGAAACCACACTATCATCAGCCATCTGCTGGTCTGAGAGATCCTCATTTTCACCCAAGGGCAAAAAACGGTTATTGTCCACTGCAACCACTTTGATAAGAGGTGGGGAGCTCGCAAGCGCCGACCGCGAGACTGACGCTTTCCGCCGACGTGAACGGCGCTGAGTCGACCACTCAGACGGAATTGAGACAGCAATGGGAGCCTTGGCTGGAGGTCCAACGGCCCCAGACTCCACATCATCAGCTGGAGCAACAGAAACGGTATCAGGCACCTTTGGGGGGGCCATATGTACACAAGGCGCATCCCGGCGTGACAAGAATAGTAACAACATAACAGGATGGAAAAAGGAAGCAGGCTCATACTCGTATCCCGGTCTCTTTAACAAACCGTGCCACTGCGCGGAGACGCCGGCACACTTCTATGCCAGCACTGAATGGCTAAAGCTCGACAACAATGCAAACTTTTTCATTGTTGTATACGGGTGTTTTATTTATTTTATTTATTTATTATTTATTTATTTATTTGATTTGATTTATTCGGTGTTTTTTGGACAAAACACATAGGATCGGCAGCAATCCGTAACTCAAAACAATGCTATTTTAGCAAATACTATTGTCGCTTGCGATTGCGAGCGCCATCTGAAAACTATTTTGGCGTAAATGAAGTTTTTGACGCGCGTAGAATGGAAGATTCCCAACCTTTACCCAAAAGACGCTGATCGAAAAACCATGCTACAACTGATTGTCTAAATCTGATGTATTTTATGTTCCTATTCATGTTACAATACTTGATGTATCCCATATGCTCATGCCAATTGTTATCTGCCCTAAACGACCAACTTAGGGGTAGTAACTAAGTGAAGCCTTTTCAGGCATTCCAATCATCAACCCCAAGCATTCCACATGTTACACCATATTCGGCCTCCTTTCATCCCCCATTTAGCTTACTTATTTAGGGACTAGTCAGTCAGAATTCATTACCATACCTTCTGAAGCTGTACCAGTTGGCAGGCGAGCAATTCATTAAACCAAAAAATCATTAAACCTGGACCACAATGGCGTAAAGGTAACTTGTGACTCAGTCTCGTCCCTAACATAAGCTAATCCACTGTGTCAACCAGCAAATCATTACCATCCGTTGATACAGGGAGTATTTTTGGTGTATTCGGCAAAACGTAAGAAAAAAAATGTTAATTTAACTATGGTTGGAAGAATTTCGTCAAAATAGTAGCCAAAAGTCAAATATAATGAAAATCATTTTATTTCGTCATTCACGAGCTAATTATTACAGATCAGGCCCTTGTAGCAAACTTCGTTAGGAAAAACCCAATTATTGTCATGAGTCACTATTCACCATACAAACTTCGTTTGACTCACCAGCGCCAGACGACTGTGCAGAGTGATTTACAACCAACTTATTTCCGTCCTGTGGATACTTCTACTGACGAGGATTCAGGATCACCAGAGGCCATTTCAAAATTCTTTTCAACTCCAAGACTGTACCTCCATACCTTCTTGGATCCACCAGTTTCGTTTGACTCTACGGACACGACCCCTGAGTTTTATGCCTCTGAAGTTAGGAAATCTACCAGGGTAACGACAGCTGGAAGATCTGAAGTTCAGTTTGCCCATTTTGAGTCTTCCCGGACCGGCCAAGCTCAAGGTAACCTAAGTTTCCACACAGAATTGTTTGAGACGCCGGATTTTCTGACCTCCACACAGCAACGTTTGTCTTCTCTGGCCCAGCGGTTTGATTTACCAACTTCGGAACAGGAGCGGGTGAAGGAAAATTTCGAAAGATTTGTGACAACTAGAGCTGCACGACCTAGACACGCGGGCGGCCCGGGCCACGCCATCTAACTTTCGAACTATTAGTTGGTGCCGATGTCACCTACCGACAAGCCGCTGCGAACACGATCGGCGAAATCCATGATGGTGGCCGAGAACACTTCGAAACTTCGATTAATGCTGTTTGCTTTCACGAACATCTTTGCAACGAGATAATTGTAGAGAACAGCTAAAACCTTGTGCTAAATTCAATGGTGACATAATTTATTAAATAAAATGTAGAAGCACAGTCTGCTGGGTCATTCAGGCCCAACGTCGCCACGTAGCCCAGTTTTGAAAAGTAAGCGCGCTAACTCTACTCCTTCTGCAGCATTCAGTCCCTTTCTAGTTCCTAAATCACCGAACAGAGTGAACAGAACGCACTACTGTTAGAGACAGTTTGGCTCCAAACTTGACGTTGCGCGTGCGCAGTAACGTTGCGTCAGCCGTTTAGTACCTTCCGAAACTGTAATCACTGCGCTGCAAAATCAACAAGCTCAACAAAGCACTCGTTACGTCACACCTTTAACGTGACCAGACGTGGCAAATTAATTGGACCAGGCGCGAGCAATGCAAAATTGCAAACCATCTCGGGGAGGTGGTTGCGGGTGTTTGCCAGTAGTGCAGCCTTTGAGCATGCGCTAGGTACCGGAAACAGATTCATTGCTGTCGATGTTTGACGTAAGCAAGCCGTATCAACACGGCTATAGTAGGGAATGAGCTGAACTGTCACCAACAGTGGTGCGTTTGGTTCGTTCTGTTCGGTGCTTTAGGAAGGTACTAACAGATTGGTTCGTTGTTGGTTGCTCGTTGGTCGGTCGTGCTGGTGTGACAGGGGGTTGTTTTTAGTGCTGTTGGTCGCCGTCTTTCCTTGGTTTTGTCGTTTGACTGTCGTGGCGGTCTGAACCAACTATTAGGTGTTGTTAGGCGTCGCCTCAAAGCACAGACGACCTGTCTTGCCTTATAAGGGTCCATATATAATTGGACTAATCTATTCGTTCATAGGCCGGCAGACTTCTACACACGCTCAGACAAGTGTTGATTTAACCTGCAATACGTTGTGCCCCTGCTTCCCCCCCCCCACCCTCCCCCCTGGTGCCACCAGAGTGAGGGGGAAGCAAGTGTAGCTTCTATCCTTAGGCCAGTCTTCAAAGAGGCCCAGCTTGGGCTAAAACGAAAAACTGCATGTAGGGGTGTTCAGTGTGTTTAGCTGCACACAAGCCATGATTTAAGAGGGGCCCTGTGAGGGTGCCCTGATACCCATGGTGCTGTACTACTTCCTGACATGAATGGACACACGGATTCAAACGAAAAATCTATAAAAGCTATAAAAAAAACAAAGGGTCCTCAGTTTGCCCACGGTGTGACCTGACCCCACAAAAAATTCGAGCCAGGCCCCATCAGACCTCTAGTAGTGCCCCCCCCCCCTCCCTCCCACGGCTCCTTCCGATATTTCGGGCGCACGACGCATTCGACGTAACCGTACTTTAAATTTTAAATGGCAAATTTGCACAGCAAAATCAACAACGACCCACCTTTTCAATAGTCTAGAGCAGTGGTTTTCAACCTATGGGTTGCGACCCTAAATGGGGCTGTGGGCGTCCTCTCGGGGGTCGCAATACATAAGCAGGAAAAAACTACTTTACTTTTTTTAAATCCTTCAATCTTAAATTTTTTTCCCTGAAATTCAATCATCAATACAATTAATTAATTGTAAAGTGCTTTTATCTCTTCTAAAATCTAATTCTAATTATAATCTCTCCATTCTAACAACTAAAAACAATTTTGCATATTGTATAATTCTATAAAATACGAGGACTATTTTGTTTTTTTTATGAGCAAATGACGTTTAAAATGCTAAAAATGCAAAAAAAAAAAAAGCGTTGGCTTCCTGGGGCTCCACCCCAGACCCCGCTGGTGTACCTCACAACGCTCCCCCAGACCCACTAAAGCCCGTGTCAGACGAGAAGATTTTCACTCACGACAGGACTAAAAATCGGATCGGGAGGGTAAGTTGGCTCGCGTGACATGGGGCAGACGACAAAAGTTGGGAGTAATTAAAGAGTCGTCAGGACTCGATGGCCAGGCTAGGCTGTCAGCTCTCGGGCTCCCAACCTTTTCTGACGTGACCGGTATAGAGACCAATGGTGAACGCATACCACGCATTCCAGAAAAAGGGGTGAAGTTGGACATAAAGAGAGCCAGTTATATGAAGTATTTGTTGATCCTGAGGGCAGTCGGGAGTGGAGGAAATCTGCCCGTGTGACAACCAACTCCAAACACGACAAAATGTGGGGGGAAATCACTTCACCCCTTTGGACAATCGTGTCGTGAGTGAAAGTCTTCTCGTCTGACACGGGCTTAATTGTGAAACCGACGGGCGAAGGAATTTACTTGGAGGGGTGGAGTCGTAGAAAAAAAAATTTTTTAGGGGCGATCGAGGTAGGGAACCACTGGTCTAGAGTCCTACGTTATCAGGGTAGTAAATACATGAACATGGAGCATCCCTTTAGACCGTGATGTAAGTCAGGGCATCGCTTCTTTTGTTCTGCTATCAGGGTCTTGGTTTTCCCTGACAGATCGGCTTTGCGACATTTCATCCCCGTGACGCACACTATACTTGCACTATTTATTTCATTATTCATTTTAGGGGGCAATTTGTCTAGCTTCGGCCACAAAGTTTGGTCAATGTAGCCGACGGAAGAGACACCCATTGGCAACAACTCGTAGATAAGATCGGGCAATTCATTTGTTCCCCGACTCGTATATCATGTTGGCAACGAGAAACGGAACAGAGCGCAGTTTTATCTGGCGCTGCCAAGTATTCGCAATCCCACAATACAGCGCGATGACATTGCAGATAGTGCCAATCCACTTGCTAGGGCCCACTTTCTCCCCAAATTGGAGGAGGCACGAGTTTGTGCGTTCCTGATGCTTATCCAGAGTGGCCACCCACGCATACAGCCGCCGTCCCTGAAGAAAGTTGACAACCATGCCGCCATTTTGGTGATTTATTGACGTAAAGACCGATTGCTGATTTAAATAAACTGCAGTAAAACGCTGCTTTTTTTTATATTTCTACGGAATATTTTGAACATTCATCACCCATTTTTTCCGATATGAAGTTTATGTGAAATATTTCGTATATGGGATCGGCATATTCCGGAAAGAGTCGCTTAGAAGAGTATTATGGGAAAGATAATAGTTTGCTCACTACTTGCAAGGGGTCCCACAGATTCCAATCCAATCTGAAGTGCTGCATAATTTTCAGGTTGATTTATTTAGTAATTTAAAAAAAAAACCACTTGCAGTCTCGTCTTTAATTTATTTATGTAGTTAGGTAATTACCAAACATTTCCCTAAACTTCTTTGATCATCTACTCTTCTGACGCATTTGACGAACTTCATTAACTACACTGACGAATTTCATTAATGAACTTAAAATATTTTTGTAAGAGGCACACGGGACTCCACAAATGACGCCATATAAAAGGGGATACACTAAGTACGACACTTTCGGGCAAGGGGTGTTAGGGCGCGTTTACACAACGACTCGCCTTTGCATTCTCGCAGCGAGAATCTAATCGCGATTTCAAAGGTGTCGTTGCCATGGTAACAACGCTACATGGATTAGCTAAATCCGACGTCGTTTGAATAAATGATTGCAGTTTTCTAATCTGTGCCAATAAGATAAAGAATTCTTCCTAACGAAGCAATTTTCCAAGCCGCATCTGAACTCACATTACTGAGTGTCTTCGTTGCGAGTTGGGAAAACTAAAACTGCCGCCATGTTGGAATTTCAGGTGATTTCTAGCTTCTAGCTGCAACAATGCAAATGCGAGTCATTGCGTAAACACGCCCTTAGACGGGGAAGATCACACAATTTGTGACGCTACATAGCCGAATAATATTTTTATGAAGCTATAATTTAATGCTAAATTTAGTTTTATTTTTAAAATGGAGCCGTACACAAATGCCGTCACGCAAAAAGAGGAGAGAGGTAGCGGAGGGTGCCACTGTACCATGCAGTCTACCATCAAATAAATTCACCAATATTACGCTGGGTTACGTTACGACATGTAGTAGACCGCAACGTGACGGTAATACTACAGTGGTACCACGCGGTCTGGTTGTCGGACGTTCGTTTTCAAATGATCGTAGTAATGCTGAAATGCGGTAATCGTCTAGTAATTTAGTTTTGTTGGCTGCTTTAAAGACCGAGTTTAAGGCGGCACGGTAGACAAGCGGTACCTTCCTAAACGACCAAACAGAGCAAAGCAAACGCACCACTGTTGGTGACAGTTTGGCTCATTCCCTGCTAATATCCGTGTTGATGCGGCTTGATTGACGTCAACATCGTCAGCGATGAATCTGTTTCGTCAAAACTATTAGCTCGCGCATGCTCAAACCTCCACCCCAGCAAACCACCTACCTGAGATGGTTCGCAATTTGGCATTGCTCCCACCTGGTCACATCTATTAGCCAATCCTGGTCAAATCCATAAGCCAGGTCTGGTCGCAGTGAAGGTATGACGTATCGAATACTCTGCTGAGCTTGTTGAGCTGTATTGTAGTTTAGGAAGGTACTGAACGGCTGACGCAACATCACTGCGCACGCGTGACGTTAAGTTTGGAGCCAAACTGTCTCTAATAGTGGTGCGTTCTGTTCGCTCTGTTCGGTGCTTTAGGAAGGTACTGATGGATTGTGGAGCCGTTTAATTTGTCGATGTTAAACAAGTCGGTAAAAAACTTTAGGAGGTCGGGTAAAGGGGGGTCGATTGGATTAATGTGTTTTGTGATACACCAATGAATCCATTTAGATCAGTGGCTGTCGTACATGTGGTTGGTGGGATCTCTGGTTGCTTTTGAGGCGATACGTTCGGCTTCCTCTTAGTGAATTCCAGCCTTCTTGAGGAGTTTGACGATAGTAGCCATCCGTGTAAGTTGAGGTTTGCGAGGTTTGGGTGTTAGTTTTGATCCTTTCTGTTGTGACAGAAGATCTGTAGAAGGGGTAGACTTCTTGGAGTGTCGACTACTAGGTCTAGAAGGAGAGGAAACCAGGCTGCTGATGGCCAGAGGGGTGCTATTAGGAGGAACAAGCTCTGGCTTTCTTCTATTTTTTGAAGGACTCGAGGAAGAGTTTGAACGCGGCAAAGAGGTAGGCAAACAGGTTGTGCCATTGGGAACGTCAGGGCGTCTACAGCTATTGCTCCTTCGTCCAGAATTGGGCTGATGTAATGGGGAAGTCTGGCATTGTGCTTCATGGCAAACAGGTCCACCATCGGAGTGCCCCAGATGGTGAAGACAGATTCGGAGATGGATTTCTTGAGGGACCATTCGCCCGTCGGTGGATTCCGGCTGGAGAGAGAGTCGGCAATCACATTTCTGTTGCCTGGAATGTGAAGTGGCAGAAGGGTGATGTTGTTCGGAAAGCAAAGGTTGAACATTTCGGAAGTTACAGAGTGAAGGGATCTTAATTTTGTTCCACCCTCCTTGCTGCTGTGTTGTCGGCTTGGACCTGGATCACCTTGTTTTAGATTAGCGGGAGGAAATGCCGAAGGGCTAGCAGGATTGCTCGTAGTTCAGGAATGTTGATGTGGTCTTTGCAGGATGTCGCCCAAAGACCTGAGACTTCCAGGTTGTTTAGGTGTGCGCCCCAGCCGGTTTTGGATGCATCTGTGAAGATGAGGAGATCGGGGGTGGGGTGGAGAGTTTCGAAGGGGAAGTCATTGTTGAACGGCCCTGTCTTGTCGGGGTGTTTTTGGTTGATCGACCAGTTGTCTATGCGGTGATGGTGAAGAGGCCTCGCCATCCATCGGCCGTAGGGGATGAGGTTCGCCATTGCGTCCATCTTTCCTATGAGAGAGGTTAATTCCCTGGGAGTGAATTCGGCTTGTTTGCGAAAGAGGCGGATGTGTTGAAGGAGATCCTCGATGCGGTCCTGTGAGGGTGAGATCTTTGCCGATAGTAGATCCGAGGAACGTGAACGTTTGTGCAGGTGAAAGGCGTGACTTTGCGTAGTTCACTTTGAAGCCCAGGTGGTTTAGCAGGGAGATGGTCTTGTCTCTGTTGAGTTCCAGAGTGTGGGGGTCTGGGTTGTTGAGGGCCCAGTCGTCTAGATATGCGCTGGCTTGGATTTGATGTTGATGAAGTTTTGCCAAGATTGGTTTTAACATCATTGTGAAGATCTTGGGAGTGGCATTCAATCCGAAGGGAAGGCAGTAGAATTCGTAGACCCTTCGGTCGTAAATGAAGCGGAAGAGATGGATGATTGCCGGATGAAGGAGGACATGAAGGGGGACATGAGACTGTTCGAATCGTACCTAAAAAAGTAACGTGGTAGCAGTTTGAGTTCGACACAGACTTCAAAATATTTAGACTTTATTGAATGTCGTCCGGTTATTCCAGTGCTACAGTACAAAAAAATATGTCATGTGCTTTTGAAGGATGTTGTCCCAAAAGCAGCCTCAGATGTCTACACACCGCTGCATTGAAAAACTAGTATGCATATAATAAAAACAGAATAAATACATTTACCGACAAGGTCACTATCATTCTTTCTTCGGTCGAAAAAATGTAATCATTGATTTTTGGTTTACTTTTTTTGGCTCGTTCTTTGAGGCTAACAAATCGAACAGGGGAAAAACACATTAATGAAGTTACTCATCACGGGAAAATCAAAAAGTAGTAGAAGTGCATATTTTAACCCAGACAACGCCACAATCAATATAATCATTTGTTTTACATGAAAGTTGGACCTTGTGGAGATGGCTCGGACTACAAGGAAGTCCGTAACATAGGCCTGCGAAATATTAAATATTTTACTTTATGATTTTCGCTGTTGTGGTATAGTGTTTCCTTTACTCTCAGAAGATGCCGTGGATTAATTACGAACTGAAATTAAAATAGGTCATATCAAAAAGAAGTATAAAAAAACGAAAACAAGGTAGATTGGCATTTTTAACATACAAATGGAATTACGAAAATCACAAATGGCTAGCTACAAATAGCATAATGTAGTAGTCGTTGGGCTAATGGTTCACATCATCTTGAGATTGGTGATTTTTTCTTGACCATGGACTACTAGATTAGTGTTTGTTGTCACGTGCTTCCCACAGCAAAATTGTCTCTCTCCATTCCGAGGTGGCCTTAGTGGTTGAAAAATGCGGTCATCCTAATATTCTCTTTCCTTACTCTAGCAACTGGAATATCAATTCCTAGTAGTATACATACCACGCAATTCTTTTAACACTGAACAACAGCTAGCTGAGTACAACATCCCAGTTCCTATTTGTAAAATATTTTTATACGGCTCCTAAGACCATGATGAGGTTTCTATTTCGTAACTATTCCGGTGTAACTTGTTTCGATTATTCCAGTGATGACCGCAATGGGGATGCTGTCAAAATACTGGATATTAGTCATGTTAAATTGTTTCCTGGTATATGCTTGTTTATTCCAGCTTTTTCAAATTCTGCAGTAAGTATTTGACGTGTTTTAACTAACTTTAGAGTAAAGGTTGAGCTTTACGTAAATGAAGTAAACTTTTACTGCTTACCATCACTTTCGATATCTTCCATTAAGCCAGTACTGTGGATGAAGTCTTGACTGAACACAAAAACGCTTGCAGCATTCTCTAGGATATCACTTCTAAGAACATCTGTTTGACACTATTGACACCACTTATTGTAATCATATCAAAAACCAAAACTGGTAAAAGGGGCCGCCAAGTTCCGAATGGTTCGGCCCTTCAAAGGAGTGATATCAACACACCAAAACATTCGCCAAGTTAATCGCGCCGCTTAATAGTTCGAAGGTTAAATGAAAACTAGAACATTGCTATTTTCGGTAGCAATGTTCAAGTTTTCATTCAACGTCCAAAGTATTATTCGGTGCGATTAAGTTGGCGAATGTTTTGGTGTGTTGATATCACTCCTTTGAA
>JAHWFP010179069.1:2136-20207 GCA_023313725.1 Lithobius niger | reverse complement strand
GTCATTAATTCGCTGTTCGAAATTCATAAACATTTCTAACTGGGGTACAATAAACTTTATCCTTGATTTTGAAAGCTTGAGGCCTCTAGACCTTTGTCAGATGGATTTCCGCGGGCTGCGAGCAAAACTTACACGAACGATTTCAACTTGGTCATCATTTGAGTTATTTGGTCTTGCTTGGCCTTTCTTAGGTTAACACAGTGCCGGTTTCCTTTCACTGCTGCATCAACGTTGTAGTTGGTTTGTCTGCAGATGCCTCAGATCCTACGTTACCACCTTTGGACTGCGATGATTGACTTTGACTATGCTAGCCAGAGAATGCACCTACTCTTGCTGAAGGATTGCCATTTTCATTACAAATCTGCCGCATGTGCAGATTTCAAGTTGGTGAACACCCTTTATAGCGCACGAGGATGCAGTGACCGTTGCAAAAACTTGGTGAGTTGTGCTTTCAGTTAAAAAAAAACCGTTTGTTGATACCATTTGTGGTTCCTGTTAGTAGTAGTAAAACGTATGTAGTACCATCCGTCCACCATCTTGGATTATGACGTCATTTCCGGTTTGTGACGTTTTTTCTTGATTTTTGACGTCATTTCCGGTTTTTGTCGTCATTTCCTGTTTTTGTCGTCATTTCCGGCCAAAAAAGTGTACGTACTACGACACCGGAAATGACGTCATTCTGGATCCGACATATTGAATAAATAACGTCACAAACCGGAAATGACGTCTTTTGGACCGGAAATGACGCCACATTTTTACGCCTTTACCCTCTTTAACCTCATTTACCCCCCTACTCCTTTTACCCTTCTTTTCCCCTCTTACATATTGAAAACCTAAGAAAGTACTCGAAGTGGCTGAGACCTTTGGAAGTATTAGAACATCAGAAAAGAAATGGACAAGGAAACCATTCAAACTACTGTACTCCCCAAAACAACACAACGTTCTTTCTGCTCTTAATATTGATACTATTTTTACGTGTAACTCCCCTTTAAATGTTGTCCAATTGATATGCATAACCTTTCCTTGAAACGTAGGTCAATTGAAGTGTAAAAGATCGTAAAAATGCAAAAGCAAAACTCATTTAGTCATGCATAACTGAGCACACCGAAAGAAAACTTGTTTATGTATGCAAAAACCAGTCCTAGTTAGCCTTGAGTCATATTCTAACACGTCTATATAATATGTTCGTGTAAAAAAAAAAAAACTAGGCCAGTCTCTCAATTAAAGATGAATTATAATAGAAAATGACAAGACCATGTAAATTTTTCAGAGTCCAACCCTTAAAAAAAATTGAGCATGGGTTTGAGGCATTTTATTTAAAACACCTAACAGTGAAGTGTAAGCCTCCACAAAAAGCTGGATAACAGTATTGTTTTCGCGCGGCGTTGTGTTTACGTAAATTAAGGGAGCGAACCTAGTAGCCACTAATGGGTACTACTAACCATTTCAGACCATACTCAAAATTTTGAAAAAGTTTAAGAAATATAAATAAAAATGGTCTGAGCACGCAATTAAGAAATAATTAGTGTTATTAAAAATTGTGAAGAATAAGAAATTTTGAGCAAATTTTGGAAAAAAATATAAATTTTGAAATTACTGCATGTATTGCGTAAAATCTATGTTTCTTGAATGTGGGGGGTGTGGGAACTGTGGGACAATTAAAATCCCTTACTTTTAGTGCTGTATCAGGGCAAAAAATACGTCTCTTTAACATTTCAGTTTTGTGTGCTTGCTATCTTAAATAACTATCGATGGACCATAACTAATTTCGTACAAAAGTAGTCATAATTTTTGGCTCATCGATGCCTATTAAGATGTTAAGCTTACAACACTTCAATGTAAATTAGATGCACTCTTCGCCCTGATACAGTTTACTTTTTATTTTTCTGTTTAATTTTTAATCAAAAACCAAAAATATGTAAAACTACAAATTTCAAAAATAAAAAAAAACTTCTTAGACTTCTTTTTTCCCCACTCGAAACCTAAGAAACAACAACAAAAACAAAAAGTGAATTAATAACAAACATAACAGTAAGCAAAATAAATACACAACATCAACAGTCAATACCAAATAAAAATCAACAAGTGAACATGCAGTAACATACCAATGAACAAATTCCAAAAGGAAAATTTCCTCAGCACATATTTCTAAAACACAAACAGTACTAACATTAATACGAAATAAACAAAATTACTTCACAACATTAATCTGATGTTGTAGTTACTTACACTGAACTTCTCCACTTGTCGGGATCGGTTTGAGAGTTGCACGAGTCGTACTAATCATCGACGTAAATCTGACCGATTTTCTTGGGGTCTCGGGCGGAGGAGGAGGCCAGGAGAATGATGTCTCTCTCGTAAGAGGAGTGGACGTTTCCCTCGTAAGAGGGGTAATCTCAGGTAGGGGTGGCAGACTAAATGATGGCAGTCTTCCGACAGGAGTCCTCTAGTTGGAAGTGGTGGTGGCGGCGACCTGAGTATAGGTACCAAAGGTACCTCGTACCCATCTGTTAAGGTCGTAGAAGGAAAAGACGTATAACCTTCCATAGCAGGTGTAGTTCTTAGACGCCGTGGTGCAAGGCATTGCAATATAGCAAAAGCCAACACACCGCACAACGCTCCAAAAACACCGGAAAAAACAACGTTAACAGCTGTAGCTGTCGTGGCTGAATGACAAATTTTTAATCCGTACCAAATACTCGTCTCATTGTTTCAAATTCCTTCAACCAACCCTACCAATCACACAATTCGTGTGAACTAAACAATCCTAAATGGACTTTGTAAGTAACTACATCATCATTTATTGAAATGAGCCCCTAGTCAAAACAAATGACCACTTACCTTTAAGTGCCACACATCACACATTTCCCACTTCACAGGCAGGGGCTGACCCGAACTTGAGCACATCACCGACCACGTGTAGACCCATCGGTAAGGTCAAATTACACTAACAACAGACAGAAGGAACGACAAAGAAAAAAAGAAATAAAACATGAACTGAAAACGAAAACAAAAAAGACGAATATAACGTGAACAAAACGAAAAATAAAATGTACCGTGTGCCTAATGGCAAACACAACTTGCCCCACTAACGAAGCCTGAAATAATAATTAAAGGTACACCACCAACGAAAAAATAAAAAAAAAGCAGAAAATAAAAATAAAACTGAAAATTCAAAACTTTAGCTCAACCCCGTCCCATAAAGTGAGGGGCATTATGAGTCCCTCGTCAGGGACGAAGCATTCAACCCCGTGCTAAAAAACATACAAAAAACAAAGAATATTATAAGACTTCAATGAAAGGAACAGATTATTTTAATATTCACTTACCATACACAGAAGCACAAACTCGGCGAAAGCGAGTCTGCATAGTACTGGGTACGTCGGTATCACCATCTTGCCTAGTCAGCAGTCAACACGCAAATGAGAGGCAAGGCTGACCGATTTCGATAATAAACTAGATGCCATGGGGCATACTTGACTCAACCACTTTCCCAATTCAACGAAGGACGCACGTCGTATAAGAAACGAGCCCAACCAATTGTGGTTAATTCTGGAGGCTAATCCCGCTTCCTACCTACGTCACAAGCGAGAAAAATTACCAGTTAGTTAAAAGTCAAGGATAACTATCCCTATCTGTGACGTCAGAAGCGTAGAAAGTCGTTTCAACCTTGGATAGAAGGACCACAACTAGCATATTTCGACCAGGTATAAAACCCCTCAGATCCGTGCAAAAATTTGTCACAAACAAAGTATCAAAAGGCCACTCCAGTCCTTCTTCACAGTTCTCGAGGTAAGCCAATACATTATTGCGCTTCTCTCTAGCTCTACTTTATTTTTAAAAACAAAAATTAGAACTTAGACTTAAAGCTATTTTATTTTTACCCTACCAGGTTTAGAAGGTATTGAAAATATGGTGAAATTTTCGAATTCACGAAATTACAAATTTACGGCGTAGGAGGTGTGCACAAATTGTTAGTTACTGTACCCGGTACAGTATTGCACGTACATATCAGACATTTCGAAATTACCGACGAAGGACTCGTTCACCTTTTAAACGGGGTAAAAATATCTCTACATGATTGGGCCAGGTTTCATAACCGTTTAAGCATGGGGCAATTTCTTTCTAATTTACCTCAAACTCTCTTCCAGTCAGAAAATTTGAAAATATACGTATCGTTTCCCACAGGATACGTTACTTTTCAAACACCTGCCTATAACGGTTGTGTGGTAATGTCAGAACTCCAATTTTCGAATCTCGCACATGCAGTAAAACAAGTTAACAAGTGGATATTTAACAATTTTGATGTGCATTTCCGTTTGAACTAAAAGTTATTTTCTTTTCTTTGTTTGCAGAAAAGGGGCACCAATGGGTGATTTTGTTTTAAATTTAGGTGGGAATGTTTTATTTAAGATAGATTATTCCAAATCAACTGCTCAAATAACCAAATTTTCAGTCACAGAGGGCAGTTATGTGATTCATGAGAGCCAATTTTTCTTGGTATCGTTACAAGAATGGCAGAAAATGGAACCATTGTTGCCTTCTTTCGCGGTAGATGGGCTCCTTAATCTATCAGGCACACCGACCCTACTGTACCTTTCGGCCGAAGCATTAGTAACACTAGACGACAAAGATTTTATTTTCTTTCCTGAAAATGGGTTAATCACTTTAACAGCTCAGCAGTTAAACGTCTTGAAAAAAAATATTGACCTCGATTTTGAATAAATTATTTTTTTAATCGATTTCTCAACGAACTTCAGTGCGAAATTTAGTGCGTTCTGTATGGCAAATCCTCTTCTCCCTATTAAACCTAAACATTCAGTTCATCTTGGGAACAATATTTTCGTTCAAGTTTCGGAATTCTATAATAGCCTTAAAATTCATATAAGAAAATATTCTGCTAATGCTGTGGGTTACACAGCGACTGCATATGGAATTTCGTTAAGTCCCGAAGATTTCTACAATGTTAGTGCTCTCTTTCCCAGCTGGTTGCTGATTGTAGAACAAGAAAACCCACTCGCGGTCTTGATCGAGACGCCGAAGTGCACGGTCACTTGTTATCATTCTCAACCTTTGAACAGAACTATTGTAAATTTCGCCAACGCGTGCAAAAAGTCTGTGGATTTGAATGTAGATCAATTTAAAGTATTAGTCGACGCCGTTGAGCAGCTTTTAGAATGGATACAACTCTTGTCGAATCACAATTGAAAATTTCAATAGAAAAGTGGACTATATCGTGACGTGCAATGCAGTCACAATCAACAGACTCTATTACATCGAGGAAATATCAATCGTCGGCCGCGATATAAAGCAACATTTCATTGTTAAAATACCTAAATCAGTACTAGAATCTGACATGCGTGAAAAGGAACAAAAAACTATTTCGTATTGTGAAAAGTTCATTTTACAACAAGAGCTGAAAAATGAGGCGCTACACACTCCCATCTTCGTCGTGTCTAACGAAATTAGGCGGTTGCAGTGTGTCTCCACTGGCACAGTATTTTTTGTTAAAGGAGACAAACAATTAAAGGAATATTTAAAGAAAAAGTGAAACGTAGCGTGCGAGGAACTACCCACTAACACCCCATTGGCTCCCTCTTACTGTGAAATGGACAGGTAACATTTCTGCCATAATCACGTAGCCGCAGCTTGTAGCTTTTTCAAGGCTAAATTTTATTACAAATTTATTTCACGTAACTAAATTTCAAAAGTTTCCAACCCATATTTAATACCTCTCACCCATCACCCAATCATCAGAATGCACAACGACGACCATGGACCGACACGTCCCTTCACCCGTCTCTCCACCGACAGCTGCGCAATCCAACAACGAAGGTGCAGCTCTTACCGTCCAGCCACCACAACCAGCCGACTCCACTGTCCAGTCGACTCCATTGCCAGCCAACAACCGAACACCGTCCTACAGCCGCCTACGCCGGCCGCGGAAAACAAGTGTCTTCCTACACGTTGGCTCAAGAGTAGGAAACTCACACCTAAGCAACCCAAGGTAAGCGAATTATACCATTGTTACGCTATTGTGAAACAATCTGCTCACGGACAGATAGATAAAGGGATGATGTTTAATTGCCTGTCAATATTCGAACACGAATTTGATTTGCAAGGATTTTGCGTCGGTTCAACAACTGACGCGATTAACTGTTATTTGTGTTTTTCAAGACCAGTAAACTTAGACATAGTGTTACTACTAATGGCCGCAAAATCAGTGAATCCAACTCACAAGATCAAGCCTCTGACTACCAAAACTAAGCAAAAGAACTATCTAGTGAACATTTACGAAAACCATCCTCATCCAACTCGAAACGTTGCAGACCGCTGTGCCTTTTGACCTGCTCTTACCGAACTTTCTCGGAAAATATGCAAACGCTCCACTGGATTTAAGCGACGCCTTTTTAGTAAAGTACGCCGCAAACTTCCCTTACGTTGCGGCTCGAATCACGAATGTAGAAGCTCAGTACTCTCCGCCCAAAAACGAGATTGAAATGTATCTAAGTTGCTTAAATAAAAAAATATTTGAGATGTAAATTACTATTTTATTTCCTTAACACCACCACCACTCTCTATTCCACGTACCAACCTTAAGAAAAATTTACTATACAGTTCAAATTATTTTTTGTTGAAGGTACACTCCCTCCCTCTATAAAAAGCAAGCCAATCCTTACCGATCCCTCAAAACCAGCCATGGATTTGTCCCTAAAGCATCCCAGTAATCGCATAGTTGGACCTTCTGGAATTGGAAAAACTGAATTAGTTTCTAAATTAATTTTAAATGCTGAAGAAGTGTTCAATCCCGTCCCAACATCCATAACTATTTGCTACGGAGCTTGGCAAACTGCTTACGAAACTTTAAAATCTAAGTGCAAACTTCCAATAACCTTTATACAGGGATTCGACAAAGACATTTACGAATCCATGCCTTCGGGTGCAGTGCTCTGCCAGGACGATTTAGCACATACCGTTAAAATTGAGCTACTAAACGACGCCTGGGTTAAATGGGGACACCACCGTAATTTAACTCAAATATTAATAAGCCATAACTTGTATCAGAAAAATTTGCGTACAGTCAATTTAAATACGCATTATTTTTATCTGTTCAAGAACGTACGCGACGTTTCTACATTACGCCACCTGGCGGTTCAAATAGGATATGCACCGGCCTTTTTAGTTAGCATATACAAGGCAGCTACAACAGACGGCCGAGGCTATTTGTTCATAGATCTTCGACCCAACACGCCGGATCATTTACGTTTCAGAGGCGATTTGTTCAAAACACCTCTCATTGTTTACATGCCCCAAAATGTCTAAGCAGCGAGTCAAAGACTATAGACTATCTACCTGTGTTAGCTCTGCTTTCGTCCCATAAAGTCAACTCACACGTGAAAAAAACTCTAATAGCTTGCAAAAATATCGAAGATATAATTTGCTCCGTAGCCTTTAATATTCGCAGAGGAAATTTCCCGTTAATTCAAGCTCTAAAGTCCAAACTGAGGAGATACAAGAAAACTCTGCTCGCAATTTCAACAAAAAACTGGTCACGCGCTAAGAAAACTAAAAACATTACTAAACTCCAAACAGGCCGTTTTTTTTCCATTATTGGCACCGCTCCTGGGCACCGTGGCAGCACCTTTAATAGACGCCGTGAGTGGAATATTTGCCAGATAAACAAAACTAACTTAAACGAACTATGGTTCGTCGCATGCAACTAGTACCTATCATGGACGAGTCTGCCGCGCTTGTTGCGGCTACGATGGGTGGACCACCAACCGTTGCTCCAGGCCCCAACGTCTTGACCAAATCGCCGTACGTCCGTCCACTAGTAAATCTCGACGTTGCCATGCGCGAGGTTTTAGCCAATAGCACATTGACGATTTTTCCAAAGCAAAACTGTACACCCAGACTCTAACGTTTTCTAGACGTTAACGAGAAATACGTGACGGAGCCTTTACGCGTGTTAATGTCTTCGATGGGAGGGTTGACTTGGCCAACCGGCGCACCCTCCACTCAGCCAGCATCACCATCTCCGAGCTCAACTTCAGTATTTCCAACAAGCACTCCGCCAAGTACTTCGCCCGTCTCCGCTGCTGCCTTTTTGCACCCTATACCACATGACAGAACAGGACAGTGAGTGGGGCTGAGGTCGATCTCATAGGACGAGTCAGCATTGATTTAGTAAACCAGTCACGACTTCTGCAAAATAATACAGAACTGAAATTCAGATTCGTGCCTCAACGTGCCGAATTCTGCATCTATTTAAACGCTGCTGGTGTAACCGCCCGCCGCCCTCTCGCCCTTCATCGCTCCGTTAGATGCAGCCCTCTATATTTGCAAGGTTACCCCCTCACCCTCTATTATACTAGCTCGCGCCAGAATGCTCAGTACAGTAACCTCGGCAAAATATCTTTACAGAAAAACTGATTTTAGGAGTCAAACTTTATTGCAAGGTACACGCAGCGCAACGATCGACAATTTTTTTAAACGGTGACGTTCCGAGTCGAGTTACTATTGGATTAGTTTAACACGCAGCCTTCAATGGTGTGTATTCAAACGACCCGTTTTTCTTCGAACCTTTTAATTTGACTTCGCTAGAGTTGTCGGTCGACGGTGTGATGCACAATTCAAAGCCTTTAACGTGTGATTTTGACAATAATAAATATGTACAAGCTTACATGTCGCTGCACGAAGGACTAGGAATACAGTACCACAATACTGGCGCGGACATTTCTTACGCTGATTTCAAGTCGACCGGTAAGACAAAGTTTTCCTTTGATTTGACGGCCGACTCAAATTCCAACGCTCCTACTGACGTGTCTTTAGTTAACAATGGCATCGTTTGTGTCGACTTGAAATTTTCTACTGACTTAGCTCAAAACGTTATGGTTGTGTTTTTGGGTGAAAAAGAAACTTTGTTGGAAATTGACGAAAAACGAAACCTACTCTCTACAGAATGACTACGAAACAAATAGATGATATATTGCGTCCATTGTGTAGTGATTTCCAAGGTGTGTTCCCTTCTAATCATATTCCGGAAGGGACGGGCTGGCTGCCTTAACCTCGACAAGTGTGACAAACCTGGCAGTCATTGGGTAGTTTTGGGCAACTGCGAACACTTTGATAGTTTTGGATTGTTACCTCTTACAAGTACTTCGCTCGAACATTTAAAAAAGAGGTGTAATGGAGATAAGTGGTGGTATAATACTGTAAAGCTTCAAGACCTGATGAAAAACGATTTGCTTACGATTATGTCAATAAGCTCGTATTGTAACTGTTTATTTTTATGTTACATAAATTTGTGTAATTTTTATTTATTGTGTATTTTTCATTTTTATTCTCCAGGTGCACTGATGTTCACGTGTGGGCAGTGCAGCCAGATGTACGGGACGAGGGCGCTCCTGACACGTCACACGAGGGCGTCTGCTGGCACACATTCCCAACACACGATGCATTCCGGCATCACAGCATCGAGGCTCACACCAACCGACCACCGGAGCCACTAGTGTTCAAGGAAGAGGCGTCGGCGTTTAGATCGTACTTCAAAAGGTATACGTACACGTTATCCAGCGATACGCGTGACGTTCGTGACTATTAGGAGAATGTGAGACGGCACCTTTTGGCTTTGTTCTCCTCTATACTCGAACAGATGGGGCAATTAAATTTCTGCTCTGCATCAGCGTTGTTTTGGAAAAAAATACGTTTTGATGGAGAAACTGAACGAACGCATGCCCATCTATTTGTGCAGTGGTGCGCATCAAGTGTTGTCTTCTGATTTTATTGCTGTTGAATTGCTTAGTGCCATTGGTAAAATTCTTGATCAATTGGACACTTTTTAGAAACACGGTTCGGGTTGGGTGGTTTTTAGGGTTGATGGCTGTGACGTTCACGTTGGTAGGTACACCCTTTTAAGCGGTGGGTGCGGAAATGTGACACTTGACAAATTTTTGCGAGACAAGCACGCTGTAGTGAATATTTTGTGTGATGACGATAAGTGCTTCGTGTTCAGTGTCCTGGCTGGGTTGTATCCCACGAATGGTAACATCAACAGAGTATGCCATTATCGTAAATACATAACTTGGTTAGATTTGAGCGGGCTTTCCTTTCCTACACCTATAAGTGACATTGTGAAATTTGAATCGTTGTTGTTTGAATAACTTATGTATTTTATTGTACGGGTACGAGATGGAAAATATTTTTCCAATTTATTTGAGCAAACGAACCAATTGTCGGGAAGTTAAACTATTGTTGGTTAACGGTAATCATTATTGTTGGATTAAATATTTCAATACATTGGAGCATACAAACGATCAGAAATATGTATGTCACTATTGTTTCTCGTACTTCCGTTCCAATACCGCTCTATGTGCAGGACTTTTGCTCCTCAACAAATTAAGATGCCTACCGTTCATGGAGTTTACAAGGTACGACCAGCAATTACCGGTTCTGTATGTGACGTACCTCAATTTTGAGTCGTACTTTCTAAAATAAGTTCGTGTAAGCCGGATCCTTCGTCCTCGTTTACTCATAGAACAAATTTGCACCTGCCGAGTGGTTACGCTTACGTTGTGGTTGCTCACGATGGCAGCGTTTACGCGCATACGGTGTTTCGAGGTGAAAATTGTTTGGAAGACTTTTTTTCTCATTTAGAAATAGTTTATAAAGAAATTGAACTCATTAAAGGGAGAATGCATCCTTTGGTACCCGATCATGCTTGGTTGTTGGACTATGCTAGCGCGACCCATTGTCATACTTGTGGTAACTTGTTCAGTGTTGGTGACATCAGGGAACAGGACCACTGTCATTTGAGCGGTATATACAGGGGTGCAGCTCACAATTCTTGTAATTTACAGTACTGGTTTAAAGATTTTCTACATATTTTTTGTCACTGTTTAAAGTCCTATGATAAATAGTTTAAAGATAAAACCATTTCTGTCATTCCACAAAATACTGAAAGTTTCACCTCGATACAAGTTGGATATTATAGATTTTTAGACAGTTTTCAATGCTTGTTCGCTTCGTTAAGCACTTTGGTTGGTACCTTAACTGATTTTCCTATCATGAGGAAAATCTTTCCAGATACTCACGCTTTGTTAACCAGGAAGGGTGTCTACCCATATACGTATTGTGATTCTTTTTCGAGATTTAACGAAACTCGGTTACCTCCTAAGGAAGCCTTTTATTCAGATTTAACTAATACTCACATCACCGATGATGAGTATTCGTACGCTAGTATGGTTTGGAGAGAAACAAATTGTCAGACACTAGGTCAGTACCACGACATGTACCACGGATTGGCTGATACCGCACTTTTAGCCGACGTTTTCTAATAGTTTAGGACTCTTAGTTTGAAACAGTACAATTTAGATCCTTGTCATTTTTACAGCCTCCCTAGTCTGAGTTGGACAGCGGCGCTTAAAATGACTGGTGAGCGTATTGGAGTTGTTGACGGACGTTACAATGTACAATTATTTTACTGCAGCTATACGAGGTGGTGTTAGCATACTACCTCAACGGTGCGCCCGTGCCAATAACCCTTTGGTGTCAAGTCACAATCCCGATGTTGAACGCAGTTACCTTATGTACGTACATAGATGCCAGTAATTTGTACGGCTTTTGTTTGAGCATGCCATTACCTTATTCACATTTTGTATGGTTTAGAGAACGGGAGCTCGCTTTGCTCGATTTGGCTTCTTTGCCTCCTTGCATACTGAAGGTTGATCTCGAATATCTGATGATTTGCACGATTCACACAGTGACTACCCTTTGGCTCCAGAACATATTTTGACAACTGAAGATATGTTGTCACCCTTTAACAAGGAACAGGCTGCTGAACAAGAACCTTACGTTCTGGGGCGAAAATTAGTAACTCATTTGATGAAACGTAAGGAGTACATTTGCTGTTACAAGAATTTGATGTATTACGTTTCGAAAGGTCTTAAAGTTACTAAAATTCATTCTGGCATTAAGTTCACCGAAAAGGCGTGGTTGGCTCCTTACATTAATTTTAACAGCATGAAACGAAAAGAGGCAAAGAGTGAATTTGAGCAATCTTTCTACAAATTGGAAAATAATTCGATTTTCGGGAAGGCCATTGGGAATGTGAGGCGGTACATAAATGTGAATCTGAGTACTAGCGTGAAAAAGTCTCTCAAATTGATGAGCAAGCCTACAGTCGAATATTTCGATGTTTTGGACGATAACTTGAGCCTTTTCAAAATGCGTAAACAAACTGTGACTTTGAACAAACCTGTTTTTCTTGGCTGTGCAGTTTTGGAATTGAGTCATGTACTCCCACCACTAAGACTACATGTTGGACAAATATGGTAAGAATTGTAGATTGTTGGGAAGCGACACAGATAGTTTTTTTTACGAAATCAAAACTGAAGATGTGTATGCTGACATGGGTCAATCTTTACATCTTTTTGATACTAGCTCCTACCCAACTAGTTATCCCTTGTATTGTATCGATAACAAGGTTAAACCTGGAGTTTTCAAGGATGAGTGCAATTCATTGCCTATAGAGTTGTTCATTGGTTTAAAGAGTAAGATGTATTGTGATATTTGTAACAATAGTGACAAGAAGGTAGGGAAGGGGGTGCAAAAATCTATGTTACAGGGTACTGTAACCCAAGATCATTTCAATGGGTGTCTGAGTGATCACGAGTATTTCAGTTTTGAGCAGTCTACTATCAGGTCCTATCTCCAAGAAGTTTACAGCATTGTTCAAAATAAATTGGCTTTATCTGTAACCGATACGAAAAGGTTCGTTGATTGTACAGGCTTGGATTCTGTTGCATAGGGTCATTGTATGACAATGTTGCGAGACAAACAATGAATATATTTATTTTTCTGGAGTGTGACAATTATGACTACTTGCGTAGACAACGTTTTTCGTCATGGTCCTACTTAAAGATACTTTTTGTTTGTGATTTTTGTTTATTTTACAGGCTTATGTACATTTATTGTTGTTTTTGTCAATAATCGGTGGTGGATTTTGTATGTTATTGGCTGGTTTTGTATTTTGTTTCTAATTTTATTGGTTGTGGTTGTTAAGTCTTATTAAATGTTGCGTATAAAAGCTTGTCTCCAGTGTCTTCCTTTCATTTGGTTGTTAGCCTTAGTTGGTAATGGATCTCCACGATGACGAAATAGCTGACGATGGGGATTTGACTAAGATTGAACAGTCTATTTATTCAGCAGTACCTGAAACGTACAGGTTTTATATTTCCTATCAATTAACACGTATAAAATCACGTAAGGATAAACTGGGATGGACTAAAAACCATAAGCTTATTTTTAATGGCAAAGTTGTTACTGGGAGCGATATTGTTGAACTAATGGTGCGTTTCTGCCCGTCAAACAAAAGGAAGCCCAAGCCAATAGGTTATGACGAGTTACTGGTTGGACTGTGTAAAATAGACCCTGCTTATTTTGCTGATCGATCTGACGAGTTACTGGAAAGACTGTGTGAAAAGCGGACATGATCACCTATATGAATGGTTGTTGTTAGAAATTCGGTTCATTTGTTGCACCACTTTCAACTTTTTTAAGACATTCTTGTTGTTGTTTTTACTGTTTAAAACAGTACTAAAAACTTTGGATGTTGTACGTATGTCCCAACAGACGACTGAAGAACATCTATTTGTATCATCTGTTTGTTCCACTAAAGATGTCGTGAAATGTAAAACTGAAAGTTTTATTGCATCCGATTTTCTTTTTTGTTCTTCATGTGATAGTACTAGTGTGTTTGCTTGCATAGATCGCAATGGTACATTCGTCCCTTTTTCCCATGATGAATTTGAAAACATGTACGTACATGCCAAACCCATACTTGCGATGTAATTTGTTTGCGTGTCAGTTGTTTGTAGTTAAAATGGTTTCCTTGTACATTTCTTTTCTGATGTTCTAATACTTCCAAAGGTCTCAGCCACTTCGAGTACTTTCTTAGGTTTTCAATATGTAAGCGAGATAAAGAAGGGTAAAAGGAGTAAGGGGGGGGGGGTAAATGAGGGTAAAGAGGGTAAAGGCATAAAAATGTGGCGTCATTCCCGGTCCAAAAGACGTCATTTCCGGTTTTTGACATCATTTCCGGTATGTGACGTCATTTATTCAATATGTCGGATCCAGAATGACGTCATTTCCGGTGTCGTAGTACGTACACTTTGTTAGGCCGGAAATTACGACAAAAACCGGAAATGACGTCAAAAATCAAGAAAAATGTCACAAACCGGAAGTGACGTCACTTCCGGTTGTGATGTCATAATCCAAGGTGGCGGACTGATGATACTACTACTATTGTCAGAATCTATAGGCTCAATAAAATCGAATCTTTTAGGTGATACACGCATTGTTTTTTTTTTTAGCTCAACAACGAAAGACCAAGTCAAAACCTATAGCCCGCCAACAATGCCACATTCACGCGACCAGACATAGTTTGCAAGGTAGCAATGTATCCCGGTCTTAGCCTCCCCCGGTGTTTGGTCTTCTTAGGAAAGTAAATCGCGTATGCAATATTTCATTCATTAATAGACTGATCCTTCAATTTTACTCGTCTCCTTTCCCCCTGTTTTTCCCCCCCCCCCCCCCCAAGACCCCTACTGCCAATCCATCGTCTTCGGCTGCCAATTTCGAGGCCCGTGAGGGGCCTCGAAATTAACAACATATCGTCGGCTTGTTTAAAGTTGTCCCCTTTTAGTTGATACACGGATTTGTTTTGATTGCTTGATTGAGTTTAATGGGGCTTTGACCCGAAGCCATATGCCAACTAAAATTACACAAAAATTACAAAGAAATAAACTCAAACATCAACAACACTACATTACTGAACTTCACCCAACAGTACGCAACAGCACTTAACAGTACCAATGCTACAGTACCACTCCTTGTCAGCCAGCAACACTCAACAGTCTGCATACTCACAATAGTCACTATGCTCATCAAAAACGCGAGCACAGCACTCAGAAAACTGCAATAGCACCTGCAAAAACAACCTAATACTACAACCTGATATTCACCGCAACATAGAAATCTCCAACCGCCCTTAATCTGACACGCGCGTGCGGCCCTGTGGCAGACAAGAGGTACCAAATGACATAACAGCACCCACCCTACGACGAAGTATCTCACGCTGGCGCCTATACTTCTTACAGACCAGTAGAAGATGTTCCACAGTACCGTCAACCCCACAGACTGTGCAAATAGGTGGACTCAACCACCAACAAAAACAAGAATTTCATAAAGAAATACATAAACTGCTTATGCCAAAAAGATTATCAAGCTGGATGTATGAAGCGCCAAGTTTGAGCAGAAGCGCAATGTTGTTGCTTGCCGCCCCCTGGGCTTGGCTCCCCCCCACCCCGTTAAATACCCCCCTGCATGGAGGACACAATCACTGTGCATAGAAGCCATCATAACCAATGCTCCGATTACGCTCTTATCATTAAAAGCGACGTAGGTTCCAGTAATACAAATCAACTAAATAGGTCTAAACATTCAGGCATGCAATACGACCATGGTCGATTTTTTTGGAGGGGGCGGAGGGGGAGCAACAACTACCAACCCCCCCCCCCTCACACCCAAGAAAAGATCTCATTCTGAAAAATGGACCTCACTCGAAAATACTTAAATTTATTAAACAAAATGTAAATGAATTTAAAAAAATTAATAATATTTTGGATAAGCTTGGGGGGGGGGGGGAATTTGTCCTTAAATCTGCTGATCCCATCAAGACACCAATGAAACAAGATAATGTACTTTGTACCAATGAAACTAGATAATGTCCTTTGTTTCTATGATAATCCATGCTGCACATTGGATGAAAAAATCTGACACACTTGTTATCAAAGAACGCTTGCCATTATGAAATCGCAACATTATTATTTTCATCGACGAATGACAAAGCTCACTATTGGGCTAAAGTTTACATTAGGCACATGCTCGATATCCTTACGATATTGATTCCAAATAGCTCCGACACCTTCCTTACTATAGGGACAGTTGGTTTTAGCGCGGAAATGTGTTAAAACGACTTAAAACGGTCGATTTGTAGCGCCACAATCCGTACATCTATACGGTGTTTTAGATAAATAGATAAATAGAATTCTCCACACTTGGTGGAAGGATACGGAAGGGTGGTGAGCCGCTTACTCCGTTCCGGGATTTCATTCGCTCGCAGGACTGGCAGGGCACCTTATATTTTTTTTCGTAAACAGTTCCGATAGGCGGGTTGTTATTGTCAGTTTCGTGCAAGAATTTCATACAGAAATACATAAACTGTTTATACAAAAAATCGCAACATTATTATTTTCATAGACGAAAGACAAAGCTCTCTATTGGGTGGTTCCGATAGGCGGGTTGTTATTGTCAGTTTCGTGTGGTTTTGTTGTTATTGTCAGTTAGGTTAGGTAAGTTTGGGGTTTTGCGTTTCATACTGAGGTAGTTAGCTGGTTGGGGTTTGGCATTTCATACTGGGGCAGTTAATTGGTTAGGTTATGTTTATGACGATTTAACGAGTTTCCGCAATTTGGGATCAATTTGTAGTGCCTTCCGTGAAAATTAAAGGTAGGTTTTTTTCTCTTTTTTCGAATTTTGGGCCATGTGCGTAAAGGGAACATGGGAAGAAAACGGGCTCTCATCCGATTTTTTTTTAATGGACTAAGAATTACCTGCTGAGTAATGTTTTCCTCTTCCATTTTTGGGGGAAAACGCACCAATTGGCCGTGGTTAGGGTCCAAAGTTAGCACCGCGCCGTGCCAGAAAGCATGAAACTGGGGAAAAGTCGGGCAAGTGAAACGCCAAACCCCAACCAGTTCATTACCTCAAGTGAAATGCCGAAGCCGGTTCCTAACCTAACTGACAATAACAACAAAACCACACGAAACTGACAATAACAACCCACCTATCTGAACTGTTTACGGGAAAAAATATCAGCTGAGAACATGCGAAGAAAACGGCCCTCTCTTCCGTCAGGGCAAAGAGTGCGGCTTACAATAATTTCTGACGGCCAAACGAAGCCTTTGCCCCAAAAATTTTATGCGAAAATGTTGTTCAGTTGATCATTTTACGTCTTTCTAGCTCAACGAGAGATCAATCGGTGAGGAGCCCTTATTCTTCCCATAAGCCGTGTAAAATAAACTTGTTCCCTTATTGTTTATTTTACTATCGAAAGTGATCGTTGAATGAATTTATAATTTTGCCTTTATTCCGTTAGCTACGCACCTAAATACACCATCCCGTTGTCTCACACGTTTGCCGAATTGATTATACAACAACTACCTGTTACACTAAATAATCGATTATACACTAATTACCCGATTAGCAGGAGCCACATAACTACACGAATTGCCAATACGCATTGAATCCTAGACAGCCTTCCCGGCGAACCATAAAGTAGCCACCATGTTTTTTTTCAGTGGTTCGTCAGTAGCCCAACAACAGATAGAATTCCGTTTTCCGTGCATGTTGTCAAAACCTGAAATAAGCTGTGCCAGTTCCGGTTCAACTTTTTTTACATACAGAAACATAATTGGCAAACGTTTTTAGTCAAGGACCTACAACCCTTCATACACTCTAAAAAATCCTGGGTTAAATCGTTAACCCAACTTGGTGGTTGTGCATGTTGGGTCACTTTTTAACTACAATTGGGTCACAAGTTCTTTTAATGACCCAATATAAAAAGTAAACAAAACCCAACTAATTGGGTCACTTCTATTAACGAAAAATTGGGTTATATTTTAACGAATGACCCAATCACAAAGTAATGACCCACAGTACCTAGTGAGAGTTTCATGAACGAATTTTGTTGACCCAACAGTGGGTTATTCATTTGGTCGATCGTTGAGTTAAATTTTAACAAATGACCCAATTATAAAGCAATGGCACAGCACCTAGTGAGCATTTTATGAACGAATGTTGTTGACCCAACAGTGGGTTATTCATTTGGTCGATCATTGGGTTAAATTTTAATAAATGACCCAATTATAAAGTAATGACTCAACACCTAGTGGCAGTTTTATAAACTAATTTTGCTGACCCAACAGTGGGTTATTCATTTGGTCGATCAT